>JAPEVC010000224.1:0-56852 GCA_027946555.1 Gnomoniopsis sp. IMI 355080 | reverse complement strand
CCCCCGTCACCCTCAGCAACACCTCATTGCTCGCCCCAAACACGACCCGCCCGATATTCGCCCAGTAACACGTCGCCGCACACATGGCGCAGGGTTCCCACGTGCTATACAGCGTACACTGCCACAGGTAGGCCTGTGAGTAGTGGCGCGCGGCGAGGCGCGCGAGGGAGGCTTCGGCGTGCTCGACGTGGCTCAGGGAGGTGTGGCTTAGTAAGAGGGTGGTGTGGTCTGGTGCGATGAGGATGCCGGCGAAGGGCCTTTTGGCGTGGAGGGTGCGGGCGGTGGTTTGGAGGGTTAGGACGGTTTGCATGTTCTAATTGTGGGGGGGGGGAGTGAGTTATTTGATTTGATGAGATATATGTGGCGAGTCGGCTTGGAAGTGCCGGAGGAGAGAGGGGGGTGTGAAATTTGGGGGAGGGCTTACAGCGTCGATTTGGGCTTGTGTGGGCTCTGTGCGAGGGGGGAAGAATTCCTCGGCGATGGATGGTGGCATGATGGGCGACGTTATTAAAGTTGCTGCACTAGGATGAATTTTATACAATGTACTGTTCAGGTCACACTGGCTGTATGCGACTTGCTTCAGGGAGAATCTATGAGAGGGGGTGGTCTATATGTGGTAGTGAGCTTTTGAATGAGACTGTGAGGACGAGGCTAGCGGCGCGTCTCTCTTATCAGCGTCTCGGAGCCGGCCGGGCGTTTCTTTGAGGCGCCCAAAAGTGGATTGCGTTCCGGCCGGGCGGCTTGCGGATGGTGTTCGGAGGACATATTTCTTTCTGGTGGACGGGGCCACTCGTTTGGGCCAACAATCTTGATGAGCACGACCGCATGTGAAAGAGAGGAGGATGGGCATGTTTTTATGGATGCTTTGATTCACCGAGAGAAATGCTATGATTGGGACGGACGGAGACTTGGACCAACCAAGGCCACGCACGACAATAAATAGAAAATGATCCATTCCATGATGCAGCCTATACCTGACGCCAGCACAAAAAGACAAACCACCCACCGTGCCCCTGTTTTTATATACATAGTTGCCCCAGCTCGGGAAGACACCACCAACAACTTGCTGGTTTCATCGCCGTGTAGCCAACACGACGAAGATCTCTTGTCATTCCCCAGCCCCCAACCGGACGTCTAAAATGCCCCCCTATAGCAGTTCACATAAGGAACCGCCAGCTTTATGTTTGTGATACATCCCGCGAGTGCAGTGCAACTTCCCACTACACCAGAACACTACATCGACAAGTTTCCCCCGCGGGCCTCTACTGCTTTGGCGGATGCCACAGTAACTCCACCACCTCGTCCATAGCCTCGCCACTGGTCCAATCCCTCCGATAGACATAAATTTGCCGGAGGCGCCCATCGCTCAGCATCTCGGCGTCCTTGAGGCGATAGCTCCGCTTCTCGTCCTTCTTGAGTGCCGGCCGCAAGGGGCCAATGCTAAAGTCAAACTCAGGCCCGTGCTGGTTCCACGTGGCCTCCATGTAGTCAAGGTTCAGATCCTTGAGGCCCTTGCGGTACATGGCGATACTGTAGCCGTTGGCGAGCATGGTGTCGTCGCCAAATTGGAAGCGCTGCAAGAGACAATCACCGCAAATCTCTGTGACCTCTGCGATCTTGGCCACAGGCTCCTCGTACCAGCTCTTCCAATGGTGCAAACTCAACGCCTTGAGCCCGGACTCGAAGAAGCCTGACAAGTCCCCGCGCATGTCCTGCTGGTGCAGACCGGGCACGAGCGTCAACTTGGTCTTGGAGTGATAGTAGACGCAGTCGCGCAGCATGCCGTCGCCACTGGGCAGGGCGGCCTCTTCGAGACACTGCTCCTGGAAGGGTTCAAGCTTCTGGGCGAGTGGAACGCTGAGGAAGACGCCGGCGCCACCGTAGGCGAAGAAGCCCCAGGAGCGCACGCTGTAAAAGTCCTCGCTCAGCTGGCCCAGCCAGACTTCCTTGGTGTGGTCGTAGGCGGCGAGGGCGTCGCTCAGGGCGGCGAATGAGGGGAAAAAAGTGTCGTCGTCGAGGATTCCGACCCAGCGCGTCTCGGGCCGGATGTTTTGCACGGTGGGCCGCAGGGTGATGAAGTGGTTCTGGTCGATGGTCAGGCTGGGCTCGCCGGGGACGCAGACGAGGGTGATGGCATGGGTGGCGAAGAGGGCCTCGAGGGCGCGGAGGTCGTGGTCGGCATGATCGACGATGACGGCGATCAAGGGCGCGTCGCTGTGGGCGAGCCAGTGGTCAAAGGCCGGGAGAGCCTCGAGGAGGCGGTCGTGGTAGGTGGCGACGCCGAAGAGGAAGTGCGAAAAGGTCTGGTGGGCGGGGTAGGGCGGCGGTACGGGGAGGACGAGGGGGTCGCAGGGTAAGGAGGCGACGTTTCTGCAGTCGTTGAGATCGATGGTGGTCTTTTCGGTGACGAGGGGCCGGTCGAGCTTGGTGATGGCGTCGCGGTCGACCGCGGGGTCGATTTGCGGGTGGATGCAGCGGCGCGAGTAGATGATGTTGTCGGAGAGGGCGAGCTCGGGGCGGCGCAAAAAGTCTATGTCTGGGCTGCATGCGCCTGGCTCGAGAGGCGGGCGCAGGGCGGCGGGGTTGGCCGGCGGCGGGGGCGTGTTGTACTTGGCCTCCTCTTCTAGCACTGCGGGGGATTTGTAGAGGGGTTGAGAGGAGGAAGAAGAAGAGGAGGTGCCGGCGGCGATCTTGTTTGTGAGAGTGTTGGAGGAGGAGACGGCGACATGGCGGAAGCGGTCGGAGGATAGCAGGAAGACGCAGAGGAAGAGGATGATGATGATGGGGACGGTGCGGTGGAAGCGCTGTGGTATGAGCATGGCGTTATGTTGTCATGTCGGAGTGTGGAATGAGACAGGGCGATGATGGTGATGAGGATGACGACGATGATGGTGTGGCTTGCGATTGTCCAATCCGATGTGGTGTGTGTTGTCGGAGTGTTTTCTCGTGTATTAGAGACGGTGGTGGTACCAACGACGGTGGTGTTGTTGAAACCGAGGCTGTCCGAGTCCAAAGGTTTGATGTTGATGTTGATGAATGTTGAATAGAGAGGGCGATGTCATGCACCAAAGATGAATGGATGACAAGCGACAACGGGACAGCAAGTAGAGCAAGTAAAAGCAGGGGTAGCTTTGGTGGGTGAGGATCCGTCCTGTGTCGTACCCCGTTTACCGTGTGTGGACGGCCAACACGAAGTGCGGGACAGCCGATCGTCGTCACTGGCGAAATTGAGGGGAGGAGACCGGATGAGATTATTATTTTCTGGGGGTGGTTTTTTTCAATCAGAAGAATTACCTCATATGACACCTCTCTCTCTCTCTCTGACTGAGTGACTGACTGAGAGGTCACAGGCCAAGAGACTGAATGAATGAATGGAATTTACTATGCTAGGCCAAGGGTAAAAAAAAAAAAAAGAACTCAAAAACGAGTCAAGTGGCCCAAAGCAAGTTTTGTCGTTGATGTTGAAGAACCAGAAGAAGATGGCTTTGCCAAGGTCCCGGCAATCTGGAGGGGACCCCTATTTTTGGGACACGGCATAGCACCTCGAGGGCGAAACAGGCTAGGTCTGGAACCGATCACTTAGGATATGTCGATCACTTATGATCGTCTGGGATGCGAGGCTGGCCCGGCTCGACTACCCAGTTAGTCCTGTTTGAGGATGAACCACTCACCCAGTCACCCATTTATGCACACAGCCTATTTGCCTGGATGGATGTATGTATACCTTACAGCAACTATAAAGAAAACAGCATTATACCTTGGCCAGATCCAGCTATCCGTCCGTTCCGTTCCAAGAATTCCTGCAAGACTGATTGCTACTACGTATATAGTGCAATATGGTTGATTGCCATCGCAGATAATATCCAAATAGAAAAAGTACCTATAACAAGACCGGGTTTCTTCCAATGCATGTCTGTGCTCATCATCTCTTTCCCTCTGCTGGGGTTTCAAAAAGGCTTCAAGTTACCGTACATCCGCATATCCCCAACGGTCGATCTTGGACGAACTTCCTCATCCCTACTCGCGAGCTACTAAATGTGATTTGAGATTGTTACAAACCCAGTGAGACACATCCAGTATGATAATAAATTACAGAGAACAAAGAACCACACGTTCCTAACGGCCCGGCCGGAAACCGTTAAATAAGATCTGGCACGTGTGGGCCCGCACTGCGGCCCGCAAACGTGGGAACATGCCACTGACACGGGCATTCATCCCTGCACATCAAAATCATTCCCGCCCAAAAAAGGGACAAACGGCTTTCATCAGACGATGGTATTCATACAGCGTATACCTTGAGTTAGGTCTGTCCATTGTCGTGTGTTTGTTTCTACGTATTCAACTTTCTTCATTTCAATAGCAAATCTATATGTTAGTAAAGCCACACTATCCCACTTGAATATCCACCCAACCTAGGTACTTAGCTTGTTGGCTGTTCATCCGAAACCCGGACCTCCGTTACAGCCTGCAAATGGAATAATACTGGTGTGTGCCCCGACAGCATAAAGTTAATCTGGACACAGCGTCTGTGCCACTCCTGAATGCGCGGGCCGTTAGCCTTGACCTCACCGAATAGACCATTCTGGACCTCCTATATTGCAACAGTCTTAAATCAGGTTCTTGGACGAGAGAAGTTGTCACATCAAGATGCTGCCCCCGGATATCCCAACATGGTTGTTTACATTGATCTCTGAACTATGCCAACATTCTATCACTCGTTTTAACAAACAACCTGCAAGCTAAAAGTTAAAGCACCGACAACACAAACGTTACTGCCGGCCGTAGACAGCGCCCGTTGACTACCCGTAAATCGAACAGGAACTGCCCGGACAAAAGCAACCTCTGCACAATCGGGGCTAATACATCCCCGCTATTGGACGTAAGTAACACACCTATTCCCAATCTCCGTCTACGTATATAACCTGGTTTTCCGGAGACAGCCCGCTGCCGCTACCGGCCCATGCCTTTCAAGTCCCGGTGGAGCCGCGCGTGGAGACGCGGAAAGCTGGCCTTCATGGCGGGGAGTTGGAATAAAAACCAATAGACTATACAGGGTGGTCTGATTCTTAGGATTCAGTGTTGAACTGAGAAAGCAAACCTTTACTGGTCTATGTATGAGGAAAGCTGACAATTACAGCTTTTTTCGTGGAAAGCCATCTTCCATATATGTTGACTAAACTTCTGATATGTCCTGAATCTCTTGGGCCATCACATTTCAACACGGTAAATAGCAAGTTAGTCTCCAAACCTATGGAGTTAAGAAATGTAGTTGCAGTGCAACTAGTCCCAACTCTCTTTGTGTGCTTTTGAACAAGAAGGTAGACCGTCAGGGGCCAGACTGTAGTTGGTTTAACAGTACTGGAAGAGAAAAATGCTCCAAAATATCCATTAGGCCACGTAGCTCGTCTATTACTACCCAGATTTCACGGGATGCTTGTTCCGCGGGGGATTCCTCCTTCTGAAGCTGTATCTTCACATCACAGTACAAGCACTCAACAATGCCACTCCGCCCGCAACTATGGCGATGTGAGAAGCATCGATGGAAGTTTTGGAGCTCTCAATCGACAACAAGGCAGCCTTCTCAGCATTGCGCTCGCTTTCTTGCGCCTCGACCAACAACTTGTGCATGGCGGCCTGGTCCGCCATCTCGGGTGTAATGATGTGCCTGCTGCTTTCTTCTTCTTGGCCCCCTCCTGAAGAGAGGGAGGTCGTCATCGTTACATCGACGGCATGCTTCTTAGAATAGTCCAGTGTCTGCGCTTTCCAATCGTCGACTATAATTTGACGCTTCCGAGGACTTGCGCTGCAATACTGCTTTGGAGACTTGAAGCGAAGAAACCATGTGTCCCCCTCGGAGTGACTGAGAGAAATGTACTGCATTCCGTATATGTTAGGCATGAGAGTCTGTCAGATGGCTTCTCAATTTACCGTGTATGCTGCTTACCAGTAAAGCTTCTCCCCCGCGGTGCCTCAGACAGTCGCTGAGTTTCGTATAGTGCCCATCCAAATCAATGCTGTCGGAGCCGTCACTCCAAATAGCTGCCCATGCATTACCGACGCCAAAGGTGACGAGTTCCAGTGGGAAACTTTTCCCTCCTTCTTCTCCTCCCGCCTGAAGTTGTCTAGAGTTCATCTCCTCCGTGAAGGCAACAGGCAAGTTGTAGCCGATCCACTTCGCTCCCTGCGGCTTCCACGCCATGTATCGCAACCCAGGTCCGAATGCGACTTTACATGTCTTTACATCCTCTTCTGTGACAACATTCTCATCCAACCATCTTTTCAAGCGCTGGTGATTCTCTCTAAGTATCTCAAATTTTTTGTAAAGATTCCGTTTCCTGAAACTTTTCTTAGGCCATAATGTTATAGGAACTTCCAAGAAGCGCCAGCTCACGCCTGTTGAATACGACGAATAGGCAAAGTATTCAGCGCCAAAAGGAGACAGGGCAACGCAATACGGTGTATTGATATTCCATTCAGAGATGGAGGAGGTGTCGAAGCTGTTCATTAGTTTTGTCCAGGAGATGGAGCGATCACCCGCGTAATAGAAGAATGACTTCAGCGGACCAAAGACACATATCATCTTCTTGCCAGTCTTCTCAAATGATTCCTCAAATGTGGCAGTCTGCCCGTGGGTACTAAGTAGGCTTTTGTCGTCGTTGATGGGCTGTGAAGAGAGCGCCACAACGTTCTGGGCAGGCTGGACACCCTTGGCCATTGCTGGTGCAGGCTATCTAGATACTTGATTCAATAAATAGATTTATAGCCTTGTGAGCTAAGAAAATACCCTTTGCAGATATGGTGGGAGATTAGCAAGCTATTGGAGCCGGGTAGGGAACAATTGTCATCGTCCATGAATATGAAAGCATTGAAAATAGTAGACCAAAATATGAAAAATTTCAAATAGCAATGGCAGAAACATGCACAAAATATAGTAAAAGAACCCTCGATTGCGCCATGTCCAATTATAATAGCTTACCTAGGTAGGACTCGTGTGAAATCTGCCTTGCCTTCATAGCAGCAGCATTGTTACATCATGCTTGCCTCTTTTCCAAGTTGGAGACATATTTCGCATATGCAGGTTCTCTTGAAAAATGAGAGAAATGCCATTTTGTTGGTTGAACAGTGCATCAATAGTGCTTACAGGTGGGCGCCTACCACAGCATGCATGTCAGCCTACTTTTGAACTGCATGTTGTCCGAAAGGCAGACTCAAGACATTCACTGGCTGGCTCTTTGAGTGTCTAGATAGGTATGTACCTGTTTAGTCAGCTGCATAATGTACGAACGCCTTTGTTTTCTTCTCTCAGCTACTACACTCCGAAGCCTTATTAGATTTCAAATTCCACTACCATTGAGGGTTCTCACTGTCTTCCAAGGTTGCTAATGTCAATTCTACCAAATTCACACATACGCAAGGCAAGTTCTGACAAGACCAAATGCTAAAAGGTTTGTTCAACTAATGAAATTTCAGACCGTATTCAAGTTTGTTACCTAGTTATAATGATAATTGACGGAGGCTTTAGTGCAGACTGTGCAGTAGAAAAGGTGAGGAGCAATAGAGCCCTCAGCCTCGTTTATTCCATGGTCATTCATTAGTAGAAATGGGTAGTGTGAAGTGCGCACAGCCAATTTCAGCCTCATAAAGCTCACATATATTTTCTGTGGGCTTTTACAGCCATGGTTGTTTAATTCATGGATGCGTGGCTGACTGGCTCTAGATGTGCTCAATACTGAGGACGCTATGTTCTCCAACCTATCGGCTGGATTGTACGGGCGAGAAGGTTTCTTTGGACTTCCAGAAGGCGCCACGGTCATGTCATGTGTGGGGAAAAACATGGCCCAACACTCAATCTAATCCCGAGCGCACGGAAGGTGATAGTAGCTCAAACAATAAGGTCTATTTTCCGGTGACCCATCTTACACGCCCGTGTTGAAACACCACCCTTGGCAGAAGGCTTGTACTTGTACAAGGTCTTGCAGAGCCTCGTAGACAAGGGAGGCCTAAGTAACCATTGGCAGGCCCACATTGTTCCTGGCTGGTACAATGCGTTGGAGGGCCCTCCTTCAGCCAGGGTATGGTGTATGGTAATTTAAGATCAGATGAGTTCCAAAGTCAGGTATCTACTTACTTGTGCTGCCCGCAGAGCATCGGAATCACTACAGGAATGGATGCCCTGCAATTTCCGTAGTCTCTCGTTACCTAGGTGTCAATAAGCAGCTTCTGTTCTTTGATTTCTCATGGCATTGCGCGTGTTGCGCGTTTTCAAACCCATTGACCAACATGGAGAACGAGTTTCGTGAGGCTAGACTGCTGGAATTGTCTGCGCAAGCACCATACGATGAATCCGGCGAGGGAAAGGTTGATGACCGGCCAAAGCTGCCGCGCGAATGGTCTTCGCGCAAGAAGGCAGGTATTGTGGCTCTGGTCAGTTTGTTGAATTTCCTAGTGTAAGTCCGGCATAGGCCAGCCTTTTGCCAGTATAGCTCGAAATGTCCAATTGTATTCCCCACGCTGACCCCGATGGAAACGACTCTACAGGAATTTCTCGGCAACCATGCCGTCGCCGGGCATATCTGATATAATGGCCGACACGGGCACCATGATCAGAATATTGGCAACATTCTCTGTCTCGGTATACATACTGGGAATCGCCTTTGGGCCACTGTCAGTTCAAAGTAAAACCGCGGGATGTCATGAATTGGCGATTGGAAGGCTGACGATTTTGATTTAGACTTCTTGCTCCACTCTCCGAGATTTACGGTCGCTTACCTATCTATACCTGTACGAACATTCTGTTCATCTACTTCACTTCGCTATGCTCTTTGGCATCGGAGCTGCCTGTGCTCATTGTGCTGCGCTTCTTGGACGGCTGCGTGGGCTCGGTGCCCATTGTCATCGGCGGTGGCACAATAGCGGACATGTATCCGCCCGAAACGAGGGGTCGTGCCATGAGCATCTACATGATGAGTGCCATGATGGGACCACCTATGGGTCCTATCGTAGCTGCAGTCATCACTCAAAAGCTTGGATGGAGATGGATCTTCGGGACGGCAGCCATTGCGGTGAGTGATGGATCGCGAATGTACGCCTAGACATAACGTCTCAAAACCCTTCGATGGCTGATGAAAATTTCCTTGGATTGATACCAGAGCGCGATATTGAGCATCGTCTGCTTCTTTTGTCTCGAAGAAACCCACGAGGAAACCGTATTGCGACGTCATGAGAAGAGAAAGATTGAACGGAAGCAACAGCGCATATGCAAGCTCTCATGGCCGCTTTTTGAGCTCAAGGGATCGAAGCAACTGGCAAACAGTCTTAGACAGCCATTCAGATTATTATTCACGGACCGAGCCGTGCTAGTGCTTGGCATTTATCAAGCCTTCGCGTACGGCTACATGGTAAGCGTCCTGTCATCTGCAGCCCCTTCCATCATCAATGCCAAGAGACATCCATGGATGCGATCATGAAAACCTTATTGACACAAGGCTAGATCTTCATGCTCACTAGTTTCTCCAACGTCTTCGTCGGCCAGTATGGATTTTCTACCAGTACAAGTGGCCTTCCATATCTCGGCATAGCGGTCGGCTTTGGCGTAGGTGTCGTGATCAGCTCGACCTTGAGCGACCGCATTGCATCAGTCCTCACGCTCCGGAACGATGGGGTCAGAATCCCGGCATTTCGTCTGCCTCTGATGGCCTGGTCGTGCTGGATTCCTCCAATAGCTTTGGCAGGATACGGCTGGTCTGCATTCTACAAAGTGCACTTCATGGTTCCCATCGCTGCAGTGGCCCTGTATTCAACAGGTCTGCAGCTGATCATGGTGCGTCTACTGAGTCACAAAAGGCCTTGATAAATGCGGTTGATAATGTTTTGCTAATCTTCCCATACTAGGTCAACGTACAAGTCTACTTGAGCGAGGCGCACACGACCCGCGTCGCTTCTGCGATAGCTGCGGTCACGGTACTTCGCTGTTTGCTGGGGACTGTGCTGCCTCTGGTGGGAGAGATTATGTATGAGAAGCTGGGATTGGGCTGGGGTAATACTCTCTTGGCTTGCATGGCATTAGCACTGATGCCTCTGCCGTGGATAGTCATGAGATCCGGCAAGAAGGCTGGGAAGGAGATGCGGCTCGATGACAAGGCATAGCAGACTCGTACGAGCTTCAGATAGGGTGCTCGTTCTCGGCTTACCAGATTCAGGTTCCGAGTGCAGTTGAGGGTTGTGGGAAAATATGCCGGAGGAACCCTACAAGTGGGGGGCGCGCGTAGGTATCTAGGTATCTGAATCAGTTTGTCTGGAAGGGATCATTGCACCAGGATATCTTCACCCATCTGTCAATACCCCAGATTTACGCTTAATTTATCTTAGAAGTTTCATAATCATGTGGACAATGGACCGATTTGGGTGGCCAAAACTCTCAACGTTGCCCCCTATAGCCATCAGGAGATGTCTGAGCGTCCACAAGTGGCCCCGAGTACGAGCCTTGTCCAAAGTTGTCGTCGGGTTGTACCACACAAGTCCTTGAACATTTCAATTCTGATATTACATGTCTCGCCATGAGGCTCGCTGATACTTTCCGCTAGGCCTGCATTCATGCAGGAGACATGCCTGTTGTGTCACATAGGTTCGGGCTCACTAGTCATACACACCAGCTAGTACGTATGTATGTGACGCTCAGGCAAGACACTTTCTGGCCGGTTTGTACACAGTACGAGAAGTCGTCCTGCCAAATTAGGCTCGCTCATCCAGAGCTTTTCAGCTTTGTGAAAACCCAAAAGCCACCTGATTTGAATGATGCGGGCGAGTCACGTCTTTGCCGTGCGAACCAAGGAACATCATTATGCTAGGCATTCTTGGTGATACCTGTAGCACTGATGCAACTCGGCATATGGTCCTATATACTCGCTGACGCTCTTGATATCAAAATTTCTAGTCGTATTCACGTGAGAAAAGATAAGCACAACAAGAAGGAGAAATGAGGGCGAGCACCTCGTAGTCAAGATTTACAGAGGTTGTGTCGATCGACATTTTCGCCACATAGTGCACATATCAGGGCATATACCAGAGGCCCAGAGCTACTATAGCATATCTGTCATTGTTCACGGCACCTAGAAAGTTACTCTCGGCGGGATTGCTACCATGGTCCCCATCAAGACAGTTGCTGTGGCTGGAGTAAGTTACTTAGAACACCCTGGCGACCTACAATCTCGACCAGGTCCGAAAACTAATCTGTGTAAAACTAGGCCAGCGGAACTATTGGGCAGCCCATTATACACACCTTGTTGCTGTCTAAGCTTTTTGACGAGGTCCGGATTCTCACCCGCACGGGTGCCGGCAAGGATGGTTTCCCTCCGGAAGCCTCCGTCCGTGAGGTCGACTACGCCTCGCCAGCCTCCCTCGAGGCCGCTCTTCGCGGCGTAGACTGTGTAGTATCGGCGATGTCGTTTGACGCGATTGCCGCGCAGCAGAATCTAGTGGATGCAGCTGCAGCTGCCGGCGTGTCCAGGATGATTCCGTCCGAGTATGGAAATGACACCATGAACCCCAAGCTAGCCACCATGCCCATTTATCAGCCAAAGATCTCCATCCGGGAGCGGTGCCAGCGCAAGGTTGTCGAGACCGAGGGCAGGTTTTCGTGGACGGTCGTGATGAACGCGTCGTTTCTCGCACCGGACTGGACGCTGGATTTCTTGGTCGACATGATGAAGCTTGAGTGTGACATCAAGGACGGCGGTGACGTTCTATTTTGCGCTACTACCTACGATGATGTTGCCCGCGCGATCCTTGGAATCATTCTCCATCCTGAAGAGACAGCAAACAGGCCTGTCAAGATCTCGAGCATTGATACGACACAGAATGAGATATTGAAAATGGCTCAGGAAATCTGCCCTAATGAGTATGTTGACACCGTAGCTTTCTTCATTCTCTCGTACTTGCACTTTCTAATGATACCATAGCTGGAAAATAACTTATTCCTCGACTGAGGACCTGGAGAAGCAGGGTCGTGAGCGCTGGGCTAAGGGTGACCACAGCTTCGAAGTCCAGTCAATGCTGATCAACCGGGCTTTCCTCGGCAAAGGCTGGGGTGGCTATTTCCCAGAGAAGGACAACAATTTGCTGGGTATCCAAGGGATCAGTAAAGAGGAACTCGGTCAAATTATCAAGACGGCATTGGGGAGGAGAGGCCAGACCGCATGACCGGTCATAGACCCCACAACCTCGTGGCAGCTGGGCAGTCTGGCCAAGTTTGTCTAGTCATGCTCGCCAAAAGTATACCGCGGGGGAGGAATCTACTCTGTAGTTGTCTCATCTCCGATAGATGCAAACACTGTATGCAATTACTCACAATGCTTAGAAGCTTGGGTGACCTGGAATTTAATAGCCTGTGCCGGCGAGTTTTGATGACATCTGTACCATGGGAACGTATTTTCTTGAATTGTATTTTCGCAAGATAAGTCTACAAGTGAGAAATTGCACGGCTGGCCCGTCGTCCACGGACCGGTGCAGTGGATCTTGATCAATGTCAGAAGCCCTGAAAGACCGTGGCGCATTCGAGTGTTCGCGATGGCTTCATCCGATGGCTTATTATCGTTCTTGATACAAGGTACTTGTCTAAGTCTTCGAATAGATTTTAATCAAGATGACTCGTAGACCGCGTCCAGAACTTCGGGAGACATGTGCAAGTAGCAAGTCGGAAAGTGTCAATCAAGGATTCAATACGAGACACAGCAGTTTGGTTGCAAGGTTGTATATATGTCTGTTTATTAAAGAGAGTGTATGACTAGCATGGGATTCAATTGGCAAACACCATCCTAAACGGTGTACATTTTTTTCAGTTCGAGCACCTTTCTCAAATACTGTTTCATCGATATGGTGCCGCAGCATCATGAAGCCGGATTCAATTTGACGTGGACCCCGTTGTTCAATGTCAAAGAAAGTGTAAGCTGCTCCCTCCAATCGGTCGGATCACAGTTCTCAATGCTTTCAAAAGCATGCAGTAACCGTGCAGTGGTGTAGGATGCCTCCGTCAGTGCAAACTTCTGACCAGGGCAGATCCTCGGCCCTCCGTTGAATGGGAGGTATTCCCAGCCCGGTCTCAGCTTCTCCCAGCGTTCCGGCCGAAACTCTTCGGCATCAGGGCCGAAGAATTCGGGCCGTCTGTGCATGACAAATGTGCTATAGGTGACGACATTGTGCTTTGCCACGAACAGAGGGGAGTTACCGTCAGGGCCACCTCCCACGGGGATCCAGGTGTCTTTGTTGGCCATGCGACTATTTGTGGCAATGGGTGGGAACAGGCGGATAGCTATTACAGTCAATATGAGTACACAGGTTTTGACTTTGACTTAGATCTAGAAGGGGCTTGATGATTGAACTTACTTTCTTGCAGCACATAGCGCAAATATGTCATCTCCATCACGGCTTCGTAAGTTAGAGGCTCGCAATAGTGATCCAGAACGTCAGCACGTAGTTTGGCCCAAATGTCAGGCTTTCGCGCGAGCATGAAGAACACAAACGCCAGAAGGCCTGCAGTTGTATCTCGGGCTGCTAGCAGGATGTTCACAATCTGGTCGCGAAGGACGATCGGATCTTCTGTGTCCTTGGCCAGCTCGTTGAGAAAGACATAGGGTTGCTTTTCGCCGCTCTCAGTATCGACGCCGAGAGACGACTTCTCACGCTTGCGGTGTTCAAGCGCACGAGCCACGAACTTGTCCGCAAAGTGATGAACGATATCGCAAGAACGCCAGTGTTTGGGGTCACGGTGGATGAACATGGCGTTTCCAAGCCTGAGTCGCAGGATTGTTGCTTGTTGAGCGTAGTCAAGGGCGTTGTGGAACTCTTGGGCTGAGGCAGAGGCGTGTTCGTCTAGAAGGCCCACCGATTCTCCCAACATATACTCACTGTTTGTATCAAGAACCTGACGGTTCAGTCAGCAACATGATCAGAAATCCAGTAAGCACATGTTCTTGTCAACAAGGGTTGCTGCCATACCGAGCGGAAGAATAGCGCCTGCAAATCCACAGAATGATCTTGCCGAGAAATCAGGCTAATGAGCTGGTCGATGTGCCTCTCAAAGACGGCAAAATCAGTCACCTGTGCTCGTACGAAGCTTGGGCGGATCAACGCTCGCTGATGAGCCCAAACTTCGTTGTCTGAGGTGAAGATTCCCCTGCCGAGGAGTGGCGAAGCACTCTTGCGTCTCAATGGCCCCATGCCAAAGTCATCAAATTGTAGGGAAAGGACGGACTGGATCACACGAGGATCACAAGTATTGATGGTAGTCCTGAAAAAAGTGTTCGTGGTAAAGGTGAGACCATTATTGGCATGACGCTTCTGTAGCAATCTAAGAAAGCCATGCTCTTTTGCTGCCGCCAGGTTTTCGCGGACTATATCAATGCCCAAAAGGGGGTCTTTCTGATATATGCTGCGAGGTGGAAGACAGCTATTGTCTTTGGTGAGGTGCCGACGATGTATACTTCGAAGAACAAGTCTGCGGAAAGAGTATAAAATATAGAAAATTAGAGCAGCGCCGGCGGAAAAAAGAACCACGGCCATTCTGATATCTGAAGCTCGAGTAGGGCTGATAAAGCGCAAATGATCTGGAAGTGCTTGGTTGTGATGTCAATGTAGACAATCTTATGAATTTAAGGAAGGCACAGAGTTGGTCCCTAATTATAAGCAAATTGTAGATCGCAGGTGAATGGGACCTGCGCCTCTTGGAGTTGTGCACGCACGAAGACTTCTTGCCCATCCAAATTGAATCAGTTGTATCGGGGGGAAGTCTCACACTGTCTCAGTGACTTGCCCTTCTCATCCCAAGCGGACAGAAAGCCGTGGAAAACATCGAGGGGCACATGTGACCTTGTTCTTTTTCGGCATCAGTATTTCCTGCATGATACGTTGAGTCGTTAGCTTCACGCAGGAGATCCACTTATAGCAAGATACCGCGCCAGGAAAAGAAGTATATCGAAACACAAGTGCCTAGAATGGAGCTCCTAGCCCTGGTTACAGCTTTTCAAGGGACCTGCTAGGTCATGTATCGGAAGGTGAGGGTATCCAAGCAGCACTTACACCACTATCGTGATGCTGCCAATGATATCGCCCTGTATACCGCCTCGGCCAGATGGATATTTTCTTGCCAGCCATTTATTGGGAACCCGTTTGACCCACGGCACTTGTTGAGTTACAGTCTATCGTACGAGGCTGTATCCTGAGGTCAACTGAATAAGTCCCGAGACCCTGGAGTACAGAATCTCGAGAACCGGTTTCTTTGATTTGGTCCCAAGTAATCGCTTCATTTCTGTCCGAAGGCAATGCAGACCGGTAGTTGAGTAAATTCCAAGGTCACTTGCTCCTTGACGGGGAATCTACTCGTAAAGATGGATACAAGCGATCAAGGTATATGGACTTCTCGCTTTGGATCAAGAAGTTGCCTGAGACTGCAAGTCAAAAGTTGGGTAGAAGGTACTTGAGAGCTCTTGTTGTATATAGATCACTAGTCGAAGGTTTGATCAAGGTCTGTGATGAACCCCGAACCGCTTACTAGCAGGTAACCGGCTAGGTGGCCTGGTTTGACGTCGGACGCCCGTTTCGGCAGAGAGTTTTCGAGGTCCAAAGCGGAGACAAGGTTCAAGAACCTCGTGATTTGGCATATTGGCCTTTGACTTTGACAGGAAATCTCCGGGCACGGACATAGTGACGGTACTCGTTCGCTTCCTATAGTTGACAAGTGTTGAAGGCGAATGCTTCCGCCGGCTGCTTAAGAATACTCTTTTACTTTTGACTATAGTTTGCTTACCCGTTCGATCGAATGACGCGAACTACAAGTCAAGGCACCCTACGTCGGAATGGAAAGTTGCCTTGTCAACCTTGATAAGGGTCTGCGGACAAGTCGTCGCCCAAATGTGAATACGTGTATATTGTACTGTGCAAGTACAGTATCTCGAAAGAGCGGAACTTGTTCATCAAATCCCCGCGGTCCGGCCCGAGTGGACTATACGCATCAATTTGTTGTCGGGCTTGCTCTGCCGGCCCCAGACTTACTCGGATACTCAGGCTGCGAAGCAGCCTTGTCCGACAGCTGTTGTGAACGCAGACGGCTTGCCTGCCTGTTGCAGTCTAATTAATACCGGCATCATGACAAGATGTAACCATGTGGAGATCAGAAGATCATACTACCTAGGTATGTATAGGGATTTCTAACAATAAGTATGTACCTAGGTAGCTCCATTATACTTGGTACGTGTTTTGTGTAGCCAATACGACTAGCCCTGGTGCCCTCTGTGGAGATCTACCCAAACTCAATTGGCTTTCTAAGTACCTGGGTTCTCCGTACTTGACTCGACAAAATAGAGTTTAAGGTTTACAAGGGTTCCAATTACCGAGTTCGTCGTTCCATACTTACATGTTGCATTCCACTTGGCGCAGACATTCCGAATCCATCTAAATCTCGCGCCTAAGCGGCAATATGAACTGATCCGACCAGTATGTATATACGCCGTATGACTCGCATCCTTCCGGATCCACAAGAAAACAACGTACTGCCGGCTTTGACAAGCTTTCCACTCTCTTGCATATCAGGATATTTTCTAGAGCTTCCAAGCCCTCGAGGTCATTCGATCTTAGGTACGTACCTAGGTAGCGTCGCTGCCTGAGTGTGGGGTTGAACGCCCTTTCGAATCTCGAGCACCATGCCCTCACCGAAGACTATACTCAGTACCAGTGATAATGTCACGGCCGCTCAATCTACAGTCTTGCAGAGTAGCCCTTACTCTGTACCTGCAGGATAATTATGATAAGGTTTCTAACTTCCCTTTGCCCTCCAGTCGGCCTTGAAGATGACGCAATAGATTACTGAAAGGCTGCGGGTTATTAATACCAAGGGAAAGTGTCTTGCATAGGCGCACAAGTCGTCGATAACCTTGCATAGGCGAATATGCCACCGATAGCCTTTTCATGGTAGCCATGACTTATGTATTTGGCAGCAAGTTGCGGCGGCTAATTAACAATGGGTCGCACTGTGGGATGGAAGCACGGTACGTCTGTACTGTGCGATACACTCGAAGCTGAGCTTTATCCAAGAGCTGTACCCGTCTCAACAAGCTCACGTAAGTATAGGTGGTGTGATTGAAACTTGACGGCTAGCATTGTACGGGGGATACTAGGAGCTATGTCTTGTTACACCATTGGCGGTGCTGCATGGGTACACACATCATCTGACACGAGAGCTTGAGGCTTCAACCAGCGGTGATAGCCTATAACAAATCTCAGATCGACTGGTAGGCCAAGGGCTCCCGGAGTCCCTGTGTGTTTGAGTACGATTGCTCAAGTGATCACTTCTTGTCACCAACTAATGCTGCATTTGAATGACTCTTATTTGCCTCAAATGTATCCATCTATATCCATCCAGCCGGGGAACCGGGGAAGGCATGAACGACATCCCGGGAAAAGCTGGGCCTCATGATCGAGGGGCCATATCTTGTATCGTTTTGTATTTGGGACTTGTCTCCAGGGCTTGCAGCATTGAAGTCATATTGCAGGATGAAATGACGAGAAACTCGGGAGCGGTCAAGTATGGTGTAAGAATATCCAAGTCGAGACGCATACCCGGCAGTCGCTGCATAGAGACTATCGCGTTTCGGTCGTCAAGGTGCCATAAGTGCATGCGAGAAATTGAGGAGGGGGACTCGGGTCACGGGTGGGCAAGTCCTCAAGTAAGTTCAGAGCCAATGTATATAAATTGAACCCACTTCAACTAGTCTTTCCTCCTCTGATGCACCGTCAACCTTGGACACAGTTGGACTGACTATCAAATCGATCTTTCTCAAGTGGAAGAAGTATTTTTTATTTATTAGGAGTTGAAGTCGAGGAATTTGCTATCATGGAGCTGATGGGACAGTCGCTCTATCTTGTATTAGGCGTAAGCCTGTGCTCGTTCTTGTTGTTGCGGCTCCTCTGGGCGTTCGCCTATGCCACTTTTTTCTCGCCCCTAAGAAACGTCCCGGGACCCTTCCTGGCCAGATACACAGACCTGTGGCATCTCTGGCGAGTTTGGCGCGGTCAGTTTGAACAGGATGATGTAGCACTTCACAAGAAATACGGTATGTCGATGAACTCGAAAGAACGCGGAAACTAAGATGGTCTTGTGCGAAGCCATTCTGATTCTCGATTTTCCCCCAATTCAGGACCCATCGTTCGTTATGGACCCAATCGGTATAGCATTCAGCACCCCACAGCCAACAAGATCATCTACGGCAGCGGCCATGAATTTCCCAAGACAGATCGTTACAAAGCTTTTGGAAGTCCATTCGATCACGAGTGGACGTTCTTAGCCGACCTGAATACCAAGAGACATAGTACAAACCGTCGCTATGTCAACACCATGTACTCCATGTCAACCGGTCAGTAGTCAACAGCTCGAATCAACCCCCCCCCCCCACCCCCCACACACGCACAAATCGCAAAATGTTGACAGGTTTACATCCTAGTGATCAAGTACGAGCCGTATGTTGATCAGGTCAGCGATATCTTCTTCCAGAAGCTCGCGGAGCGAAGCATCAACCTTGCGGGATACACTGAGCCCCTGAACATGTGCCGCTGGTTCCAATGCTTCGCTTTCGATGTCATCTCAAAAATGACCTATGCAAAGCGCATCGGCTTCCTTGATGAAGGAAAGGACGTCGGTGGCGTTATGGCGAAGCTGGAAGATATGGTCCTCCACGGAGCTCTGGTGGGCATCTTCCCACCGCTGCACCGCTTCTTGTTTCCCCTGAAGAACTGGTACTATGGAAAGCGTGGCACTGGACGCAAGTATGTCGTCGAGTTCACCAAAGACATTATTCGATCGCGCCCGGACTTGCATCTGCCAAGCCTGGGCGAGAAGCAACCGAACGGATCCGCGAATGGATCTGCCGGTTCTTCGCCTGGAAGCATCGACACTGCCACCAGCGCGGACGGCGTCGCGTTGGATTTCCTGGCCAAGTTTTGGAACAAACATTTGGAGAACCCGACAGGGTTCACTGAATATCATGTCCTCGCGTGTTGCAGTGCGAACATGTTCAGCGGCTCCGACACGACTGCCATCACCTTATGTGCCATCCTGTACTACATGTTGCAGAACCCAATCACAATGCAGAGACTGCGAGGAGAGATCGAAGACTTTAGCGCCCGTGGTCTTTTGTCCGACAAGATCACCTTCAGCCAAAGCTTGGAGATGCCTTATGTACAGGCTGTGATCAAGGAGGCCCTAAGAGTGCACCCTCCTTTGGGCTTACCCATTGAAAGATGGGTACCAGCAGGCGGCACCACCATCGCCGGACAGTTCTTCCCCGAGAAGGTATGGACCCCTACACTTGAAGATTCCACTTGACAACGAGCTGCCAGGACTGACACTTGTACCTACCATAGACCACTGTCGCAGTGAACAGCTGGGCCGAGCACCACGACATCGCTGTGTGGGGACCCGATGCTGATGAGTTCAAGCCAGAGAGATGGCTCATCGAAGATCAAGAGCAACTGGCGAACATGACACGTCACTGGATGCCGGTGAGTAGAAGTGACGCGTGAAATGCAGAGAGTCGTCTGCTAACCAGTTGGACAGTATGGACTTGGCTCTCGCACATGCTTTGGTCGACACATCGCCTTCATGGAGATTTCCAAACTCGTGCCGAATCTCATTCGGAGATTCGACTTTGACTTGTGCAATCCTGAAAATCACTGGCACACCATGAACAGGCTTTTCGTCAAACCCAAGGACTTTTTTGTGCGGGTCAGGGCTTTGGACGCTTTCAGAGAGCTTCAGCATTCGAATAGTTTCGAGGGCAGCATCAACGCATCTGAGAAGTTGATCGAAACCTGAAAGCCATGTTACTTTCCGCAGATACTTTCTATTGGCAGCGTTCATCCCGCAATTGAAAGGCTATGTTTCAGGAGAGTTCGCAAATTGATGTGGAACTTCGTGACCATGCTTCTACAATGAAAATTGTGGGTTTGAGTCATAGGTTCTGGAGTGTTGATTTGCAGCATTAGTATAGTATAAATCTATTTCCAATGCCCTCGATCCGTCACATACTATATTGCCTAACGCGTGCAGCCTGGCACACAATGACGAGGAAACTCAACTAATGATATGCCACCCAATTATAACTTGCGAACACTCATCAGCACAGGATTTGCATGGCTTATTCGACTAACATACAGCGAAATTGACATTGATGTCTATATCACACTACTGTCCTGCCCTCGGGAGAAAAACGCCTTGGGAAAAGCACCTCGTTCGTCAATCACGAGGTCACCTGGCAGTATATATTTCCGTTCTTTCTATAATACCTGAGTGGGGCAGTTCATACTGTTCTAGTTCTGAAATTTTCTATTCGTATGCGCATACTTTCCAATGCGATTACTCACGAGCTCCGAAAGGCAGAAAGAATCATGGAGGGAAGAGTCTGTCTCGAAAGGGAAGTCTTCCTCGGCTTGAGAAATATGTGTATACAAAACTACTAATGGAGCGGTACATGGCTACTCTACGACATTCACATGACCACGACTCTATTGACACGAGGGCACCCGGACGGGCCAGGGGATTCATGGAAGAAGTTGGGCTCCAGCTATTAGAAAGACAAGTATATATAAGATCAAGTGACCTCAAAATAGTGTTTATATTCTGCACAGACTTCCTTCCGCACTAAGTCTTTACACTTTCGTTGTTCTGGGCGTAAGTTTCACTCGCCAGTGTCCCGTGGCAAACACCATAGTTACATGTTGCTTGAACTCGACTTCCTGCCCAGGAATTTCTTCCACATCGAAACGGGAGAGAATATTTGCACTCACAGTTCGCATCTCGGCCCAGGCAAAGCTAAATAGTATTTTCGTAAGTCAAATGCACAGATTGCATGCCATACTTCAGGCTGAGACTGAGATTAGTGACCGAACTTACTTTTGCCCTATACAAGAGTGTCTTCCAGCAGAAAAGGGGAAATAGGCATTCAGACTGGAGCAAGTGTTAGCATTTTGTCATTCCGTGCTCCAAGAGCTAGTCTTACTTTGCTGCTGGCGCATCACCCCGCTTTTCTTCCGATAGCCACTGCAAGAAAAAGGCATTAGCAAATTTCCGAGAAGATGAACCCAAACTTGGCCAATGATTATGCATCATTCCTCAATATTAAGAAATCGTACACGGAGATTGAGGGAAAATCAGGATCTTTAGTATCGAACTTACACGCTCAGGCCAAAACCGCAGGGGTTCTGGCCAAAACTGGGCACTCCTGTGCACTGCCCTATAACTTGCGCAGACAACAGTATAAGGTGGGAGGCTGTAACCACCTAGGTCCATCCATTCGGGTCCTGTCCGACGTCCGAGCTCGCTAGCAATAGGATGAAGTCGTAAATTCTCCTTTATACAAGCCTCGAGGTATTCGTACGTGTCTTTTGCAACGCGTACTTCTTTAGCCGAGACTACATTCTCATCGTAAATAGATGTAGCGGGTATCGAAGCCAACAGTTTCGTCCGGACGGTGGGGTTGCGGGCTAGTTCGAGGAAAAGAGTGCCAATCTGGGTGCTTGTTGTCTCACTTCCTCCGATCAACACTTCCGACATGTGATCAATGGTTTCAAGACTTGTCAGCGGCTGGTCATTGTCAGGTCGTTTGCCCTGTTCAACAACGTGCTGAAGCAAATCTCGACGCACTTCTGCTGCCTCAAGCTTCCCACTAACATCCGTACGACGTCGCAGGATAGCCTCGATTGCCTTAGTCACTAATAGACATTGCTAGTCAGCTGGCGCCTACAACCGGGGTCTCCATGCTCCTCGCGCGCAAAACTTTGCATCTTAAGATGAAAACTTTTCTTTTGTGAGGTTTAGGTAGGTATCAAAAGAAGGAGAGCAGGCGAAGAGCAAGAGAGGAACAAAGAAAAGCAGGGGGCCCTACTAGGTACTGGCCAGGCAAATTTCATGTCCACTCCAAGCTGACGAAAGAAACGTTTGATGAAGACCGTCTGGTGCCGTTTCTTAAGCCCATCAAATATTGACTTCGGGATTTCGGCCCATACTTTCTCTTCGAGATCAGCGTCATTTACCGAGTACGCTTTGGGATTTGTCTGGCCAAAGCCTCTGCCGAACGTAGCTTCTCCCATTATGTCAAGAGCCAAGCTGTGTAAGTCGCTCATCAAGTCCGTCTCAATAGCTGATTGCTGTCCCGTGGAGAATTGCGCTGCGTATTTTGAGAGCAAGTTTTGCAAAGTTTGTGCGAAGATGAATTCGAGGTTGTCGATGTAGCTGACTGTGAAAGCTGGGGCCAAAAATCGTTTCAATTTCCGATGAGGCTCCCGGCGACTGAAACAGATTCCGTCAGCTCTGTTATATGGGATCAGGCGAGGAAAATTTACATTTCACCAAAGATACCTGGGCTTTTCCTATCCCGAGAGAACTCTTTATAAGTAGCAACTTTGGGCAGATCGATCTGAAAAAGCATCGCCTTCAAAGCGTCTGGGTCCGCCACCCAAACTTGTCGCGGCCCAAGACGGACAACGGGTCCGTACTTTGCGTGGGAGTTTTCAACATCCTTCCAGATTTTCCCGGTTGAGAAGCTATAAGCCAAATGGAGAGATGTGAACGGCCCATACCATGGCCCGGGAATCTCACTTAAGCGAGATCTATAAGCCTTAATAAGAGATATGACATAAACGAAGAGGATGTATATACCCAACCCACAGAAAAGAATGAAAAGAGTACCCATCGCGTATCTAAGACTTTGGAGATGACTGAGGGACTTGAGGTTGCTCCAAGTAGTCGAGTAGACGTTACAACAGAGTTTTGACGTCCGTATATATGGGTTTTTCGCTTGAAACAGAGTCCTTGTAAGCGAGATTGACTTGATGTAATCAAGACCCAACTATAAGGCTGCAAACAAGGTGCTGCGAACGAGCAACGACCTCTACTATTATTAGAAGCTGTTGAGCATCTTCCATGCACGCTTTCAGTCTCACCCTGGCCGGTAAGAGCTTATCACAAATCTGGAAGCTTGCTGAGACCGAACCACTTGTCAGGAGCCTAGGCAAGGGGCGAAGCTGAGGCATTGTCGAGTCTTTTGAGCCCATGAAATGACTACATTATTAAAGACTGTATCAGCGAAGTGCAAATCAGGTAGGTATCTTCCATGAAAGCGGGCCCTGGCGCTCCATTGGCCCACAAATTTAGCTTTAGACTTCCTGCCCTTCCGGCATTTTGGCTAATTGCTGTTTTATGAATGCCTATACGATACCGAATAGACAAGAATGGCCAAAACCTGTACCTTTTTTCTCTTCAATAAAGGATGCAATAGAGACCCAAGGTCCAAGTGCGTGCGGGAAATAGGGAGAAATCTCAAGACTGAACGAATTATTTATATTTGACTACATTCAGCGTCTGCGGCAGGTTTTGAACAAAACTCCCAACATAAACTCACGGAAAAAAAGACGCCAGCACCAAGCATTGTGTTTATAGGCGGCGAGCTCGGCGAGCTCATGCGAAGTAATCGGTCGAGTCAAGACATGCTCCTTATTATTGATCCTATGGCAAACGTAGCATCGGTAAAAACGGCATCATTCAGAGACCGATGATATCCTGGACGCGGTTATGTCCAAATTGAGACGCTGTTCTGTGTCATGTACAGTGAGATCCACGTTGTCTCGTATACGTATGGATTGTATAAGCTTTGCGTTCGAGAACACAGCAGAGAGTCATGTAGCGTGGTACGATTCCAGCACGGACATAGTCGAGATCGGAAGCGAAGGCGATCCACACATAATTAGCACAGGGACATCAGCCTTGTTGAAGCATTGTATCCTGTCGACCCTGGTATCATCACAGGCCTTCAATTAAAGCACTTCATTATGTCGGATGCAACAAGTTCTACGAGGCAAGCAGGCAAGAGTTGGCGGTTCTGGGCCATATTCGCAGCCTTGTCTTTTACAAATCTTCTGGCCGGGCTGGAGGGGACCATCACAGCAGCGACATTGCCTTCAATTGTGCGAGAACTCAGTTCAGGCGATAATTATGTTTGGATCGTGAATGGGTATTTGCTCACGTAGTAAGTTTGAGTTGCCTCACTACAGCCTTTTAGTCACCTACACAAGCAAAGGAGTCGCGAACTAATGGGAATGAACGCAGTACCGCTTTTCTTCCATTTTATGGCCAGTGTGCCACCATACTGGGCCGCCGCTGGCCCACAATTGTGGCCACCATACTGTTTCTGGTGGGGAGCGCCATTAGCGGCGGCGCTACGTCAACAGTGATCCTCATAGCAGGACGCTTGATTCAGGGTGTTGGCGGTGCTGGTATCACGGCCCTAACACAGCTCATTGTCAACGACTTGGTCTCTCTGCGAGACCTCGGAACATACATTGGGATCATATATGCTGTCGCCGGAGTTGGAAGCGCCTTAGGACCTCCCATTGGTGGTATTATTGTCCAATTCGACTGGCGATGGATCTTCTGGCTCAACTTGCCAATCGGGGCCGCGGCACTCTTGGCCCACGTGCTGTTTTTGAAAATTGGCCCCGTTGATAATGACGACAAGACAAGTTCGTTGATGATGAAAGTTGTCAGCGGCATCGACTGGGTTGGGAATATGATGCTGTTCTGCTCTATTGTGTGTGTTCTTGTGGCTCTATCGTGGGCCGACACCGAATACTCTTGGTCATCGTGGCAGGTCGTACTACTCCTAGGTGCCGGAATTTTGGGTATGGCTTTGTTCCTTGCGTTCGAGGGCTCCCGACTATGCAATATGATCAGCCCTCAAGCTACACCCACTTTGCCGCCTCGCATATTCGCCAACCGAACCGCCTTTGCTGGCCTCGTTTCGACATTTTTGGCAGCCGTCTTGACGATGTGGCGAATTTATTTCCTCCCGATGTACCTGCAGGCGGTGCTTCTCGTCTCGCCCGCTCGAGCCGGAGTACTGGTCCTACCAACCATGCTAGTCGGGATGGTCGCGGCTGTTGTTGCTGGAGGTGTCCTAAGTCGCTTCGGGCGCTACAAGCCTATTCACATGTTCGGCTTCGCAGTTGCCACCTTATCGTCTGGGCTATATATCAACTTGGACGAAGAATCATCAGTAGCAGAAGTAGTCCTGTACCAGGTTGTGGCTGCTATCGGTGGTGGCTGTCTACTGACTACCATGTTGCCCTCGGTGCAAGCGAGCCATGCACCGGCTGATGTTGTCGCCTCAACCTCGGCTTGGACGTTCATGCGCGCCTTTGGTGGCGTTTGGGGTCTTACAATTCCAGCAGCCATTTTCAACAGTCAATTCGGAAGTCGTATCCTGTCGATTTCAAGCGTGTCAGTGAGAAATACTCTTGGAGGAGGCGATGGGTATTCCCATGTCTCATCGTCGTTCATCATGTCACTGGAACCAAGTGTTCGCGCGGAGGTTGTTGCAGCCTATTTGGGGTCTTTGAAAGTTGTATGGGCATTCTGTCTTGCATTCAATGCACTAGGGCTTGCACTGGTCTTATTGGAGCGTGAATTTCCTTTATCTGATACAATAGAATCCGCATATGAGATCAAGGAGACGGGGTCGATTGACTTATCAACGCATGGTAATGCTTCAAGGGCTACTTCTGAAAGGAGCATGTCGATTGAGGTAATACTCAAGGATCGGTATGAGGTGCGTGAGTCTACATATACATAGCGTTTTGTTCTCTCCCTAATTTTTATTTTCAATCGCAATATACTTAGGATTCTATGAATGTACGCAATCATCCCGAGGCTTTGGGTTTCTTGACAGCGGTCTTTCCAAGCTTGAATTATGGCTCTACACAAAGCAATGTAAAGAACGCAATAACGAATGAATATTTGCTCAACAATCTCTATTTGCAACATGGTGAACAATTTGGACATACAAAAAGAGAAAGGAAGAACGACTGCCCCGATACGTACCTACCTAGGTATACATGAGATATACGCATTCCTTTTTTCTCCTTTTTTCCCCTGTTTTTTTCTTCTTTCTTTCTCTTTTTGCTTCCCCCCCCCCATAGAAAGTAACACACGTAAGTATTTGGTGGCTCTATTCAATTTGAGAACCCTAACCTGCAAGTTCCTCGATTGAGGTCCCCCTATGGCCTCTGAAACTAGCATGTAAGTCGCGTCGTGAGAGCCCTGACGAATTCTTCAAACTTGCTGGTATATTCGGCAAGTTTTTCATCCGGGACAACTTTAGAGTCGTAGACCATAACTAAGCGGGCCGTCTCATCGTTTAGAATATAACAGCCAGGGGTTAGAGCATCACCGGGCGAGAAGTATTTGGCGTCGTTTCTATTCACTTGGAATTCCAATCGGAGCTGATCTTGTGCCTCCACAGCACTTGCAGCATCTTTTTCATCTTGGGGCCTTGGTCTCCAGGTAGCAACGGCGTATTGAATATTCAAATTGCCCAAAGGGAAGTGTTTACACGTCTCAATAGCACGAGAACACGAGTCACTGTACGTGGCTATGGTATCGTAGCCGATGTGACCAAACCCAGTCGTCGCGAGTTGAATCTGATCGGCCTGCAAAGTCTGTAGGAAGCCTTCTAGTAATGCTAGATCTTGAGGCGATACTGGTACCGATTCTTCCGGATGTTGGAAAAGCGAAAGTACGTCCGAGGGCAGCTGGATCCGAACTGGCACGCTTGCAATTGTCGGAAAAGCCATTTCCATGAGCTTCGGGACTGGGAGACCCCGACCGGAGATGTGCATAGGAAAGACAATGTCGTTAGCACCCGTATAGTGGTTGATGACGAGTGCCCACGCAGCGAGGAAAATGGTGGGCAGGGTAATATGCGATCTTCGATCAGCTGCCAAAGACATTGCTGGGAAGTGGACATTCGCAGCGAAGAGAGAATCTGCCCTAGGAAGATAGGATGGAGTCGGAAGGCTCGGAAACGGTTCGTTTGGTTTGTCAATGGCGTAACCCGCAAGATAGTTTTCCCAGAATTGTTTTGCATCGTTCTCATCAAGCTGCGTCGTGATATGTTTGATGAACGAAGCGAAAGGAGGCATTGATATGGTAGCAGCGGCTTTCCCTTGCACTAGATCTCCCAAAGCATATTCGATACGTTTAACAGTGAAGCCGTCGAAAATGCATTGGTGCATCGTGAGCAGGACCACTCGATTACTACCTTCTGCGCCGCCAATAGTAGCATACCGAACGAGTGGATCCCCGTATCCCATGGGATTGGCACGGTCCTTCAACCAGTATTCCTCCATCGAGAATTTGTCCGCTTCTATCCATGAGCATGACCGCCCGGTATTGAGAACGACCTGCATATCGCCGTATTTGGTGGTGTGCACTATCCGGCAACGTAAGTTGGCGAATTTATCAATGAGGTGTTGCCACAGAGTCCTAAAACTCTCGAAGGATACTTCGGTTGGGATAGCGAACCATGTCTGTGCCTTGAAGGAACCCGGATACAGAAGACTTTCAGCCATAAACTCAGACTGTAGCGGAGTTGCGGGAAGGACGTCCTGAACTTCAGACATCTTGAGGCCCCTGCATTGCTCCATTACCTGGTTCAAAATATCGTCTCTTCTCTCGATTGACCCGATCAAGGAGAATCGTGGCACTGTAGCGTTGTCTCCAACGCTTTCGTCGCGCTTGACACTTAAGCTGGCAACGGAAACAAGACGGTTGAATTCCGGGTTTCGAAAGATTTTGGTGACTGAAATAGATACTCCATTGCGTCTAGCAGCCGCAACAAGTTCCATAGCCCGCATTGAGTTGCCACCTTGTTGGAAAAAATCTTGATGTGCAACTTCGTCTATAGAACACCCAAAGACGTCGACCCAGGCCCTGGTCAACAAGGTCGAAAGTTCCTGGTATCCATGTTCGTCGAGAACATAGTCACCTTCTTTGCTTGGCAGAGATTCGCCGGCTACTTCCGATTGTCCTTCTTGTACTTGATTCGAGTGGCTTGGCAACTGAAAGAGATCAGCCATTGTAAAGGTAGAAGCAAGCGATCCCAATGCTTTGCGGTCAAGCTTCCCAGACGCATTGTACGGGAAGTGTTCGATAAGGTAGAAGAGCCGTGGTATCATGTACTCTGGCAATTTCTTCCTCAACAGAGTCTGCAACACTGGGGCGACAGTAGACAAGACCAGGCTCCGATCCTGAAGAGCTTGTTCGTTGTTTTTCACACACAGAAATGTCACTAGTGTTTGGTCGCCAGGTGCTGGGACGTTGTGAACGGGAAGAACAGCAGCCTCGGTCTCAAATAACTCCATTTCGACGCAAGCGTTTCCTTGACCAAGACTGGCGCGTAATACAGACTCGATCTCGCCCAGGTCAATAAATTGACCGTGCAGCTTGATCACGCCGTCTTTACGACTGACATATTGTATTTCGCCATTTCCAACATAGCGTACCAAGTCACCCGATCGATATATTCTGCTGACAGGGGGCTCCACACCCAATTTGAGTCGCCAATCGGGAGTGTCGACAAATGCGATTGCGTCGCGGGCTGCATCATTCAAGTAGCCGTTGAGCAGGGCCGGTCCCTCGATCAAAAGCTCGCCCACAGCCCCAACAGGTGCCAGACGGCCTGTGTCGTCCGGATCAACGATCCAGCAGTGCGCATTCGAGGGTACAAAGGAAACGTTGTCTGGCTTTCCGTTCTCTATTGGTGATTCTGTATTGTAGAAATGAGGCGTGAGAGTTTTCAAGAACTGGGTGATTAGCTCAGCCGGACCGAAAAGGTGAATGACCCTCTTCAGGCCAATTTTCGCCAAGAAAGCGCGCGCATCCTGATGAGTGAGAGCCTCGCCACCTACAACCAATGTTTCGAGCGTCTCGACAGAGTATTTTTGGCGGCAGAAAAAGCGTGCAAATGAAGGTGTGAAGAAAGCCCATTCCACGCTCATTCGCTTCATAGGGGTCTCCACGTCATTGAGTCTCTCCTCTTCACTTGGTATGCAGACCACACCACCGCAGATGAGAGGGCCCCAGATCTCACTTAGTGCAATGTCGAAGGTATAGGCGCACCATTGGAAGACACGAACGCCAGGCCGATCTAGACCGTGCCGCGGGCCATTCTGTACGAGGCCTGTGGCAAGACTTTGGTGCGTGTGCACAATGCCTTTGGGCACTCCGGTGCTGCCTGAGGAAAATACCACTATGCACGTATCCTCTGGGCGTCTCGAAGAGAAAGTGAAGCGCTCGTCCTTGGTCTCATAGTCAAACTGCTGCAAAAGAGTCGAATCCACCACAAGGGTAGGTCTAGAAAATAAACCTTGATGTTGAGAGCTGACCAGTACGATGGGAGCCTTCACTGACTGTATAATGAATTCATGCCTTTCCCTTGGATGATGTGGATCAAGGCAACAATATGCTGCCCCTGTTTTGAACACTGCCAACATTGTAACCACGGCTACAGTCGACTTGTCAAAGCACAGGGGAACAATGGTGCCTCTTGCCAAGCCATGCTCTTGGACCAGATACATGCCAAGTCTGTCAGCTAGCCTGTTCAGTTGCCCATAGGTCAATGAAGATCCTTCGTACGAGGATGTGATAGCTGTTCGATCCGTGTGCTCTGTACAAATTCTTTCCACGAGGTCCGGAATGCATTGTTGCGTGGCTAGAGGACGGTCTGTGTTCCATCCATGGACTATATCGTGATCTTCAGGGCTGACCATGTCTACTTCGGATAGACGGAGAGAAAGGGTCTTTTCTGTGCCACTTGTCACAATACGCAGCACTTGAAAAAAAGCCCGAGCCATATTTTGCGCTTGAAAATTGGAAAAAATGGCCTCATTGAAATCAAGCACAGCAGTGAGACCGGAGCCGGCGTCATCTTTGCCACAGCTCTCTTCTGTGAGCACAAGACCAATGGCGTAGTCCGAGTGATTGGTGCCATGATGACCAATGTCTTGATGGAAGTACGCTAGATGTCTTGCTGTCATTCCTTGAGTCGATCCGTTGTCGGAAAAGAGTTCAAATTTCACAGCCTCCATGGCCTCAAGCAATGTGTGCTCGGGCTCGAGATCTACCACACATCGCCGCTTCTGTGCGCTGGAAGGCTTTTGGTCGTTTTCACAGCTTGTAATGGTTTGCTGATAGACATAAGAATTGATGTCCAAGAAACGTCGGAGCAAAAGCAAGTACGCGACTGCAATGGAGGAGGCATCGAATCGATTTTCGTAGGACTTCAAAATGTCCAATGAAGCCGTTATTAGCGGTATTTTGACCGTGATTGTCTTCAAGTTTGACATCGTGAGGCTTCGCTGTAGTAGAGAGAATAAACACGCTTTGGAGTCAGTGTACTGAAAATTCCTGGCAGGTTACTTAGGTACGAGCTTCAGGTACCTAGGTAGGCATCAAGTACAACCCGTGAATGCTGTCGTGGCCCAAGAGCCTCCAGCATTTTTCGTACATATGAAACCTCCGGAAGCGAGAGCGCGCCTTTCCAAGAATGGTTCATGCGCGGAATCAGGCTGTTGAACTTTAAACTGACTCTTGTCGTTGCACGGAGGTTAGCCGAGACGAGGGATTGAATCAGCCTCGTCACGAGTAATACACCCATGGCGACGACACTAGTTGTAAACGCCCCTAGCATGACAGGCCCCTTACAAATCTAACAGCTACGTGTACTACGTCCACGTCAGTATATCTCCATATTGTTACTTCCCGGGCCTCCACCATGGGTCAGCATTGAAATAAAGTGTCAGCGCAAACCTTGGAAGTCCAAATCGCGCCTGGGTACACATTACAACAAACACTTATCACTAAAGATCGTTACACCGGATAAACTAGCACACCGCATATTTCACGAAGATGAAGCCACTCATCCTTTACGCCCTACCCAATGCGGATGGACACGTAAGTTTATTTCACAAAGTCTCCTAGGTTCTTACTGCTCCTCGCTGCCGTCGAGTCTTCATTCTTTGGAGAAAATACTGAAGCCCATGCCTCTCAGATGTATCCTGCGCTTCAGATTACGAAGGAGCTAGTTTTGCGCGGCTTTGATGTTACCATGGTTGCGGCACCAAAATGGAAGCCTTCCGCCGACACCGTTGGCGCTGATTTTGCGCCACTGGTGGGTCTTTGGACACGGGAAGACTTTCGGGACTCCATCATGGACAAAAAGGTCACGCATAAAACTCGTCTGAAGGCTTTGCGACAGAGCATCGGTGATACGTACGTTTCTATGATGTTCTCAGGCTTCCAGTCGGTGGTATTGGCGCTCACTAAGCTCGAAATGAGACTTGGCCTTGACAACTTGAAGGCTCGCGGGGTTGTAATTCTCTCTGACATGTGTTTCACTGGAATCCTGCCGTTCAAACTAGGCACCGACCTGTTCTCTGAAATCGATATCAAAACCATTTGCATCGCTCTGTTGCCACGGGCATGGGCTACGCCCGAGACTCCGTGCTGGGGTGCTGGCTTGCCTTGGGATCCCAGCGAGGAGGGCATGAAGCGCAATACGATTGGTAACAGGATGGGCTTCGACGAGGTCCAGCATCACAGACTTGACGACGCGCTATTCATGTGCGGCTGTAAGGCGAAGCTTGAGTCGCTCCTGGATGAGCACAACCGACTTCATCCGCTTCCAGAGGAGTACAACTTCCGACGAGCCTTGGGAAACATCACTTACTTTGCACACAACACTACGTTTCAAATGTGCATACCCAGTGTCGAGTACCCTGCCAACAACCTGCCGGCGCATTTCAAGTTTGGTGGTCAACTGCCCATCAAGCCTATACCGTCCGACCTCCACTACCCTGAATGGTGGACGGAGGTGCTTGAAAATAGTGCTAAGCAACAAAAGGGTAAAACGAACAGGAAAAAGATCATCTTCGTGGCCCAAGGGACCGAGTCACCGGACCACAATGACCTAGTCATTCCGCTCATGCAAGGACTTGCGGCTCGTGACGACCTTCTGGTAATAGCTTGCCTTTGCAAAAGAGGAGTGAAATTGTCCTTTCCCGGTGACGTCCCATCATATGCACGAATAATCGACTTTTTCCCCTACGATGCCGTTCTAGCTCATGCAGACATCTTTGTGTCGAGCAGTGGCTACGGCGGACTCAACCACGCCATTGTCAATGGTGTGCCGACAGTGCAGACGGGTATTCTTATTGACAAGCCTGACGTGGGAAGAAGGATGGAGTACGCTGGCATGGGAATCTATATTTCGGAGTTTCCGCCGCCGCCTGCTGCACTGGCGGACTCAATTGGGAAGATATTGTCCAACGACAGTTACAGGATGCGGGTGATGGAATTGCAGGCGGAGGCTGAGAGGTATAAGCCATTTGACCTTATTGCGCGTGAAATCATGGAGTTGTCGAGTCCATAGATCATACGGACTTAGATGGAAGGGTGTCAATAAAGCAAAATAGCATTGTTGATGAGGTCCCGTCACAATTTACGATGACCATGATTATCTACCTCAGGTGTATTACAATAAGTTGCACATCAGAATTATTCAGCGTCATTACGAATTATACTGCTCGGCAGCATCCAAGTCCTACAATTTAGCAGTTTGATTCAAGCAGTCTGAGGTCTCATTCATATAATCGCGCGGGGTCAACCTGCTGCGCTGAAAATGGAAAGTCTCGCAAGGTTTATTAGAACATGGACATCCAAACTGACGACATAGTGAAGAGCTTTTAGTCGAGTACTCATCGGTCTCACGTGGCCCTAAGATCGATTACTGCAGCGAGGCTCGTAAACATCTATACGCCGGTGACTGAACGGACAATCTTATGAATGTTAAATCCGATTGAATAGGCTGTTTCAATAGAATTTTTCAAGCTGAGGAATTGTTTTGACGGCATCGGCTCCAAACCAAATTGGATCTGACGAATTGCAGTGCGGATCAACTGCTAGTTTGTAGACCACGTTATTGGGTCGAGTTTCTCCGTCGGCTGTTGATACCGTGATAGCGTGGGTTGCACGCAGCACCGCGTGCCACTCCGCGATTTACCCTTCCGATCTTGCCGACAGGGTGCGTTGAATGGAGGCGTCAGCGTTACCAAAAAATTTACGGTGATAATCAAGAAGATTCTTACCCACCACTAATGAACTCTGAGCTTGCCTTGAAAGACAACCTCGCTTCCTATTCGACGACGACCCTCAACACTTCCAGAGCATGATGGCATCCCGCGGGACTACAAAGCCCTTCACCATCGCTATCATTGGAGGCGGAATCGGCGGCATATCTCTTGCCATCAGCCTAGCTGCCCAAGATGTCCCATTCCACATTTACGAATCCGCCCCATCCTTTGGCGAGATTGGAGCTGGGGTCACCTTTGGCCCAAATGTCATACGTGCTATGCATGGTATTTCGCCAGACATGTTGCGTGCCTATGCTCAGCACGTCACCACCAACGAGCCGCCGGATCTAGCAGACGCTTTCCTCACATACCGGCGAGGGTATCGTAGTGGAATAGATGTGACTGAGGAAGAGTACAAAGCCTGGACGCCCAAAAAGCTCTTCGACCTTGTTGGGCAGGTGCAGGAGGTCGATGGTATGAGATTCCCAGCCAGGTGCAGCGTACACCGCGCGCACTTGCTGGACGAGCTCGTACGCCTACTTCCGGGAGACACAGCTTCATTTGGAAAAGCCTTGGTCAAGGTTGAAGAGATTGCCGGGGAAGGAGGAGGTGAAGTCAAGCTATACTTTGCGGATGGTTCGACCAATATTGCTTCCGCAGTAGTGGGTTGCGACGGGATCAAAAGCGTCACTAGGAAGCATATCCATGGCGAAGAAAATGCCACAGCAGTGTATTCTGGGTTCTTTGGGTATCGGGCTATGGCACCTCGCAAGGTATACGAACAAATTTTGGGCAAGGAATTAGCAGCGACGGGCAACCACTTTCTCTGCCCAAACGGGTACACCATTGCGTACCCGGTAGACCACGGATCTGCACTAAACATGTTTGCAACTTGCGTTCAGAATGGAAGCTCTTGGGCGGACAATGAGTGGAAAGTCAAGTCAAATAAAGAGGAGTTGTTGAGAGACCTTCGGGGCTGGCATCCGGGCGTCTTGGAACTTCTGGTCGAACATGGCAACGGTGAGAAATGGGCAATGTTTCACAGCCCACACAATCAACCTTACTACAAAGGCAGAGTATGCCTTTTAGGAGACGCAGCTCATGCTACCACACCTCACATGGGAGCCGGCGCGGGCATGGCAATCGAGGATAGCTTCATTTTGGGCCGGCTGCTAGGTGCCGCTAATCAGGGCTCTGCCGACCTGCCGCATGTCTTCAAGGTCTATGATGCAGTTAGGAGACCGCGCACCCAACAGGTGATTAAGGAAAGCAAGGACAACGTGGCAAGATACCAAGCCATCTCCAGCGCAGAGGGAGAGGAATTGGACCGATTAAAGAGGGAGTCGCATGCTGAGTTTGGCAGGATATTCAATTTTGATCTAGGTGAAAGCCTGTCAGAGGCAATCTCGTTGTTACACGACTCGCGAGGACAATAGGGCGAGAGATTGTAGACGTAGATGTTATCTATTAAAAGTCTTGGGCGAAATTAAATTCAAGCGTAGTTCTTCTTGAAGGAAGCGTGCACCTGATGAAGTGAACATGGATCCTCAAAAGGTTATCTACCTCCATGAGTAGCAGCTAGAGCGGCCCTTGAGAATTAGATGACCGAAGTAACAGTTTGCTTATGAAATCCAATCATTCTCCATTAGGACAGACTCTAGATGGATCAACTTTACCGTCACCAACAGGTTCGCATTCAAGGTATGCACGGCAACTTTTTGTTGATGTATGTATTCTGTCAAATTTGTGTGCAAACTGTTTCCTCTAAAGACTTTCTACGACTTGATAATAAAAGAACTTTGGGTGCGTGTTTCATAGGAAAGTACTCCGATATAGTAAGCACAGGTTATAATAATGCATTCACATTTTCACCGATGCTGAGTCTGTGTGCAAATATGCGGGAGAATCTCGGATGTGCGGTACCGTTGTTAGTTCTTGAATGGTTTGCCGCTATTTTTGGCTTTCGACCTCTCCACGGGCTGTCTTCCAAGCTTGCTTTCAAGGTTTCTTCCGTTCCGCCAAGGATCCCTAGCTGGAATGAATAAAGAAGAATGATCGAATTGTGCTGACATCTTTTCCGGCGATTACATTCAGCTATGCCAACGTGTGACTTTCAGAGCGTATATTTACCACTCAGAAACGCACAATTCCTAGTAAGCCCCTAGTTGGTTTGAAGGCGTTTTGCCGCGTAACAAAGAACGCAGAGAAGCACATTACAACAGTGAGACACTGCTAGGTAGTGTTTAAGTTCAGCCCAATCTTGTGCCTTGGCTGCATGCGGACTTTCCAGCACTCTCTCATTGGCCAGTAAAGCACTTTGCCAGCCTCGGAGTCAGGTTATCCTTGGCTTCTGGTGATCGTAATTCAACATGAAAGTTTAATATTGTGTTGAAGTCATTGATTGATAGTAGCTTTCCAAGAAATATAAGGTTCCTCTGTAGCATTTGACCCCGGAAATTAATAGTAGAAAGCGTAAACTCAGCTCGTCTTCTGGCCAGCGCCACACTCATCAAGACTATATATACAGATCGGCATGCGCCTCTCTCATCCTATGTTGATGATTTGGGTGATGAGAAGAAGCTGTTTTGGAATATCGTGTAGTTCGAAAACCTTGTTCCACCAGCCCTGAGCTGTGCGCGAAGTTGCCCACGATGCGTCTTCTACCGGTTCATACACTCGTTTCCTTTATCACCTGCATGTCCGGCTTGGCGTTTGGCCATCTTGCCATTCACGATGCTGCCTTCGAACCGGACTATATCCTCCGCGTAACGGCACAAAATATTTCACAAGCCTGCAATACTAGGTACTCCGCAGTAGTCAATGGCACGTCTCCAGGACCTACAATCACATTACAAGCAGGCCGGCCCGCATGGATACGTGTGTATAATGACATGCCTGACGCGAATTTGACCATGGCAAGTTACTAGTCCAGTTTATATTTGACAAGGGACTCATGTTGCTCCACAAAAAAAAGAAAGAGAGAGAAAGAGAGAGCTGACAAGGCCTATGTAGCACTGGCATGGCCTCGCACAGCGCATGGCCGAATTCTCAGACGGCTCTCCGCTCGTCTCACAATGGCCTCTAGCCGCCAACACCTTTTTTGATTACGAGATCCAAACTGTACCGGAAGACGCAGGAACCTTCTTTTACCATGCCCATATCGGCATGCAAGCTCTCACCGTGACCGGTGCGCTGATCGTCGAGGACTGCGGCCCGGCGCCGTACCAATACGACGAGGACCGCATCCTGTTATTTCACGAACACTACAAGCAGACCGACGCGGCCTTTGAGGCCGGGCTGACGGCGGTTCCGCTCAGCTTCGGCGGGGACGTACAGGCTCTCATGCTCAACGGGCAAGGTATCGCCATCAACCACACGGCCGGCGAGATCCCCGGCGACCGCTCCTGTCAACTGCCGATGCTCGAGGTCGAGCCGGACAAGACGTACCGGTTCCGTTTCATCGGCGCCACGAGCCTGGCGCACAGTGCCATTGCCTTTGAAGGGCATGAGATCCTCGAAATCATCTCTGTCGACGGCGGGCAGTACACGCAGCCCGCGGCGGTGTACCGAATGCAGCTCGGCAGCGGCCAGCGCTTTGACGTCCTCTTCAAGACCAAGAGCCTGGCCGAGCTGCAGGCCGCGGGCAACAATTCCGACTACTTCATCCAGTTCGAGACCCGCGACCGTCCGACCGTCTATCGCGGCTACGGCGTCTTGCGGTACAAGATGGCCGCCGTGCCACCCATCCCGAAGCCGCCCGCGACGCCCCTCTTCAGCCTGCCCAACCAGACGTACGACTGGCTCGAGAACACGCTGCGTCCCCTCCACCCGGACCCGGACTTCCCTACCCTCAGCGAAGTGACCCGCCGCATCGTCCTGGACGCGCGCCAGCTCATCAGCCCCAGCACCAACCAGACTATCTGGCAGTTCAACGGCCTGAATTGGAACGAGTTCGTCGCGGAGCAGGCGCCCCTCCTCGTGGATATTTACCTGCGCGGCGACGCGGCCATCCCCAACTATGAGGTCGCCCTGGCCAACGACGGCTGGGACCCGACGACGAAATCGTTCCCCGTCAAGAGCGACGAGGTCCTCGAGATTGTGTTTCAAAATACGGGCTCGTTGGTGAGCAACAATGGCGGCGTGGACGTGCACCCGATGCACGCGCACGGGCGGCACTTTTATGACCTGGGCAGCGGGAATGGTACGTACGACGCCGTGGCCGTCGAGGCGGCGCGGGTCGCTGCGAATTACACGCCCGTCAAGCGCGACACGACCATGTTGTATCGGTACGAGGAGAAGACGACGGCGGGGGCCGCGGCGGGGTGGAGGGCGTGGCGGTTTCGTCAGTTGGATCCGGGCGCGTGGATGATTCACTGTCATACGTTGCAGCATATGGTTATGGGTACGTCTTCTTTTTCCCCGAGTCTTTCTCTTTTTCCTGCTTGATCGAGGGTTCTTGATCTGGGGTCTGTGGGCCCCTAATCCTAACATTAGTATAGGCATGCAGACCGTTTGGGTGGTAGGAAACGCCAGCGAGATCCAGAAGATACCCACCGACTTGAGCGCTGGATACTTTACCTTTGGCGGGAGCGTCTATGGCACGGGCGAGACGCCGCCACAGGTTAACGAGCAGTTCGACCACAGCGTGAGTTTATGCGAGGCGACTTGCGATCAATAGGATTTGCAGAGGGGTTTTAATTAGAATTATACGTACCTGGAGCATGTTTATGGCATTTGCGCAAAGCGCACAGCATACTGCGTTAATGACACCATGATAGAACTTTGCGTGATTATCCACGCTGTTTTATGAACATCGCGAATTCCAATGAAGCAACATGCCATCAACCACTCCGCAATCTATGCACTCGTCAGAGTCATGAAAACGACCGAGCTGGGCTGTACAGCGGCGCCACCTGAGATGTGGATACCGAACGCGACTACGCGCTCGTCCTCCCAATACACAAATTTCTGCAACGGTAATCTAGCTCACTTCATATTGTTTCCTTCTTCGGATACCGGAAACGGACAAACCGGTTTGGAAAACCTGGGAACACGTCCGGCATCACGTGGAATGCAAAACTTAGGATCTCATCAGTTTTGGGAGAAAGAGAGAAAAACCAGAGTCTGAATAGTCAACCCTCCAACACTATCAACGCCAGACTAGTATGATGTAGTTGTTTGTTTCGTGCAGTCATCAAAAGTATCCCCCCCCCAATTCCCTGTCTTCCATCGCCGCTACCCAAACATTCTAGAATTTCTCTGCGGTGCGCTGTGGTGCCTCCTCCCAAATCCCAAATTCCCGCGCTGTTCTGGCCTCGAATCCCAGGCAAATCTGGCCCCAGTTTCATGCTTTCACAATCTTTCCGCTCAATAATTATACAAAGTGTCTGGACCGAGCCTTTCCGACCTGTCCCACAAACATTTCCCCTCGTCCCTAATATGGGAAGGAGGGGGCTCCCAGCTGCTTGTGTACTTGGACACATAACCTCAACAGTGCATCGCTGAAACACGTTGTGTTCATCTCCCCGATCATCTTTCCGTCCTTGCTCTAGTTTACTCCAAGGAAGTGATCATCTATTCGGGTATCATTCCGCCGACGCAACATCTCGACCCTTCCCCAAGTCACTTAACACGGCCTCTCGAAACCAGGCGGGTCGCACGCCCCATGGTTTGCATTCTCCCGTTCAAGGACACCTGGCGCGGGTCTCGTCAAGTGGAGCTGCCGTCTTCTTCTCACGATCTGCTCCCACTGTATCTGGTGGACAACCTTGCATCTTGTGAGCCTCTGCGCTTATACGGTACGCCTGCTTCACATCAATGTTTCGATGCCATAAGCCGCCCCGTTCTACGCGGCGCTTTCCGCGGCGGTGGTTGCAGCATCTGCGGTTCCAGGCGCCACTGACGGGGCCGCTTGTTGTCCGACAACCTCCCTCGCATAGAATTCCACCAGCATGGTTGCGTATGCTTCCAAGTCCTCAACGGGAACGGCGAGTCGAAAGTCGTTCAAGACAAGAAATTGGATCTCGAGGTGATTGAGCTCTGCCAAGGGAAGACCGCCGACCTGAAGTGCTCAAAATGTTAGCTGGGCCCGGAAGCAATGTAAAGATTCTGGGAGTTTCGAATGAAAGTGTTCCCAGAGAAGCAGATGGAACGTACCTTAGCGTAACGTGAGTTTGTGTAAAACACGTCCGAGAAGAACTTGCTAGCACACGTGACCCCAGCGATTATCAATCTATGGATGTTGAAGCTGTCCACCACGAAGAACGTCGGCTGACTTGCTGCCGGAGCAGCCGCATTGGTAGGCTTTTTCGCACTCGCCTTACCGCCGTTATCTGTCGGGCTCGTGTGTGCATCTTTATCGTCCCCTGAGTCTGAGTCATCATCGGCAATGTCCTCGTCCAGATCGTCGCTATCGCTACTCTCGTCGTCGTCATCCTTCATCACCACATCAGACTGCAAGGGCTCTATGGGTTGGCCGGCCTTCTTCGCCTCCTCGGCCTTCATGACCAGGTCGTTGACTCGCTCTGTCATGCGGTCAAAGTAGACCAGCAAACTCAAGAAAACCTCGTATGTCGTAGGACAGTACTTATGTATGCGGCTCAGATAGCTCAAGATGGTGATCGCAGGAACATTCTTGCCGTGGAATGCCAGCACGCTGCTGCTTAGGGGGCTCATGCTGGTCTCGGTCGCGGATCCATCATTTTGTGCCTGTGCCTGCTTGACATGGCTTGCGTTACGTTCGATGGCATTTCGGCTCAAGGCGTCGTGTTGAAGGTCGTTAGTGGTGGTTATCTTGGTCAACAGCGCGGCAACCATCTCTATGATATCGCCGATAGGCATCCCGCTGATCTCATACTTCATAGCTTGGAGTGGACGGTCATCAACGCCTGTCACGTTGATCTCTGTTCGTGCAAGAGAGCGAACATGCGCCAGATCGCGGATGTGCACAGTGGTCTGCTCGGAAGGTGGTTCGCAGGCCAAGCGGCCCGGCGGGTTCCATCGCTGGCTTTCGTCGGAGACAGGTGACGGTAACGTGGGGTTTACGTGCGTGGCGTGTGAGGGCGCGGCAGCCGTGGATCCTTGCGCAGACTGTTGCGCGGAGGAGTCCATATGTGCCTGGTTGTGCCCATGCTGGGACGCGGGGGGATGCTGAGCTTGTGCTTGCAGGTTCTCGGCAGAGCGCGAAGCACTTTCTGCGCTACTCGAGGGTGACGAGGAGTCTGGCGGGGATGGTAATCTTGAGGCGCCAGTCCTCTCTGTCGCGCCAGCAGCAGTATCACGCTCCCTCTCCTTCTGAGTCTGGGTCGAGTATTTCGCCGAGGACCTCTGTCGTGTCAGAGATTGGCGGCGTGGGATGGCTTCGCGAGATTGGCTGTCGGAGCGGTAGCGGGAGGAGGAATCAGAGTGTTGTTGGGTGTATGGCAAGCCTTGGGTTGCGATCATGGTGTGGAAGCCAGCCGAATGGGATGCGCCGTAGTCTCCAATTAGTGTGGCCATATCATGAAAAGGTCGTAGAATTTTTCAGTCGCCCTGCTCTTGCCTTCTTTTTCAACCAATTATTCGTTCGGGTCGGCGTGGGGCTGCGGAATTGCCTCGTTCGTTGGAAGGTGCAATGGTTGGCTATTAGGAGAAGTCTGCCTCGACACCTGCTCTTGGACGATGGAAAGGTTAGCGTTACATAGCAATTCCAGTGGTTTTCAAGATAACATGAAGGCCCAAAAGCTGCGAAGCCTGCGAAACTGGAAGGCTATCAAAGTGTTGAACAGCTCTGACCGCATCGCGATCACCAAAAGCATCAACACCAATTCAGAGACACCGCATCCGCAAGACGGGCCGAAACAACACTTGATATTCTCCACTAGGTCGGAAGCACCTTGGCATTCCCTCGCCACGGTGGCCCAGAATAGGAGCACTTGATAGTTGGCGTGGAGTTGACGGCTCGTAGCTCGAGGCTAGGCGAAAGCGGCGGACCAGCATAGTACGGCTGGGGCCTGCGATGCTCCAATAAGAACCCAGCTGCACAACCGACCTACACGCGGCCTCTGGGTTTGGTGCTCCCCCTGAATCGACGGGTCCCTGTCAGGACAAAGAGAGCCGTTTATAATAGTCAGGAAGACGAGGAGCGAGCGTGACGGTCTTATCCCCAAGATGTAAAGTCAAAGCCTTGTGCGTGGGGAGCGGAGGTGAGGCCGGGTGGGGTTGTGAGCTGAGACCTTGGCGAGAAAGGGAAGAGGTCCTGAACAGCACAGAATGGGATCATTCGACGACATGATCTGGTCTGCTGGGTGTGTATTGGTAGCTGCGATGTTGGTGTGTTTGTTGGCGTTGGTCTTGGTCCGAGGGTCAACCAGGCCGATCGACGTCACAGGGAGCCGTTCCTGAGCGGTGGTGGTGATAACAATGTCCCCCTCAGAGCTCCAAGTCCAGAAGGCTCAAAGGTGGCACCACCGATGCGATGCAATATGATGCGATGGCGTTGGCTCGCCAAAGTCCAGGTGCTTTGATGAACAATGGGCAATGTCTAACGGATTTTCTTGTCTTGTTCCACTCCTCATCCATCTTTGGCGCCAAAAAAACATGTAATCACACAAGGACGGACGATAGGCAGAGCACAGGCCAGACAGAGCAGATGCGATGATGCGATGCGAGATAAGGAAAGCAAACGTCACTCACCAGGTCAATGTGGAAACCAGCACAGGTCGCCAGGCATTCAATACCAAGACAGAAACAAACAAGTCAAATGACAGCAGCTGCTTGGACTCGGGCAGCGTGATGCGATGGGCGAGGGGAGGTGGTCGGCGAGGGGCTCAAGGTGAGGTGAGCAGTTGGTTGTTGTGGTAGTGAAGTTCAGTTCAGGAATAATAATAATAGGGACATGAACAAGAATCTCCTTCCTTGGTGCTTGGCAGCGAGTAGTGTGAGTGAACAGCTCAGAATACCTGGGATAGGCCCAGACTCCAGAGAGGGTAGGCGGGCCAAGAATACAGGGTATTACGCAGAGGATAAAAGTACAGCACAGCACACAATCACTGGTACAGACACGAGACGAGACGAGAATGTTGCGGTTGGGGCGGAGAAGATCGGGTACCAGCGCGCAAAAGGCGGGAACAAACAACCCAAAACCCAACCACTCCGCCACTGGGAGACACCACTGAACCAACCACTGGTACTCCCGTATGCTGTACATCCCCCCCTCTTCATCAACTTGATCCTGTCTTGAGGCGAGGGAAACGACGAGACAGTTTCAGGGGTCCACCATCCATGCATCCACCTTTTTCTCTCTCTAAACCATTCTAGACTCTACTTGACACTTCTCTCTCCATCGTCATCGCCTCTAGTAGTGGATTCAATACAGTGTATGTATGTATAGATCTGCAGTACGGTAAGACGCTATTCTACTTAGTACCGACCTACTAAGTATACTATGTAACTATCAACCTTTTTTTCATCACACATCAAATCATCCACTCGGCTTCCAACAGATCACCCTGACTCGCAAGCCAACTACTTACCTCTGCCTGCCCCCTATTCTTTTCACCGTTCAAGGAAAAATGTCTGAGGTGTGCTGTCCGCCGCACTGCGCCCACCCACTCCCCCAGTCCCCCTGCGCACTCACAGCCACGACACATGCGGGACACGCCAGGAAGAAGTATCTCGTCATATCAAAGCACGTTGTGTGGCAACGTACCAAATCTTATGCGAGACATGCCACCTTCATTCGCCCTCAGCTATGACTTCATCTACCAAGCACACCAGGCCATGCACCTACTGCTTTCCCATTCTCTTCTCACCGCCTTGGCTTTACTTTTATTTGTCTGGTGCTAAATTCTATCGACGCCTTTCATTTCCTTTCTTATTATGTTTATACTTCTTTGGGTTTTTCATTTATTTTCCTCTGCCAACCTTGCGTGCCTGGTCTGGCCTGAATGGATCGGGGAGGGGATCTTGCACGTGTCTGCATTCTGATCCCCTAGACGTACGTTGCTAGGATCAGGGCAGATGCCACCCTCCACCGCCCAATGCGATATTCAAATTCCGGGCTATGCTATGTATTTTGCCTAGATTATGTACACCTGCCTGCAACCCGGGAAAAGGAGAGATAAAACCCTCACACACACACACCTCTCTCAAACCCGGCTATTTCCATCGCTTAAACCCATAACTGAATGGGTGTCACACCAGAGCAAAACTGGCACACCACACCCAGGGACTTGTCACCAACCGTTTTCCCAGGGTCCCTCTCTTTTGCCCGCGTGGGGATGGACTTTTCGATATCGCAGTCTTTCGTAAGCCCATCCCGCGGCAACACCACTACGAACAAGACCGACTCCTTTCCCACACGTTAGGATCATCCTTGCTCGTTCCCGTAGATGGCGCCCTGTTCTATTTTTTTCTCTAGAACTACCTAAACCGGGACAATATGACAATCCAATCAATAATCCCCTATTGATTTCTTTTATTAACCACTACAGTTTGCTATCGTCGTCAGATGGGAAAGACAAAGACGATTATGCACGGGAGATTGCAGTCTTTTCTTTTTTTGGTTGTTGCTAGGCACGCTTCTATGCCTTCTCGGGTGTTTTACGACTTTCTCTTCGCACTACGCGATCAGCAAGAACTCCCGGCTTCCCTGTGTTTCGTACGGGGATAATCATCTAGTAGATACCTAGGTCTACTGTAGTAGTGGTTTTGCCTGGCTGACCGCTATGCTAACCCCCACGCCCGGCTCGGGCTGACAAGTTCCCCAGCCGTTGCCTTGTGCCTGGCTTAGAAGAACATCCAACCGCCCCCCCCCGGGCCCCCATCCCAGCGTCGACGATTGCCTTATCGACAAGCCCTGTTGCCCATGGGTAGGAAAGCCTAATCAAGAAGGCTGAAAACGGGGTGCTGGCGGCGTAACCGATACATATATATGCCTTGTCTATCTAGCGCTGCATCCTCACGCAGACTATTGTCAGGCCTCTTTCCCAGCCCTGTGTAGGATTTATGTGAGAGCCTGAAGCTGGCCTTGTGTCTAGGCCGACAGTGAGAAACTAACTATGTGCAGATTGGCGACCCGCTCTGTGGCCACAGGTAATACAGATCATCCAGCCCTGTAGCTCCTCCGACCCAAGGCCAGGTCCATCCTACATAGACCGACCGAACCAGCAGACCTCGTGTACCCCAAACCAGGTCACTATAGAGTAGCCAAGGCTGCTCGGAAGGCACCACGATGCAACTGACTACTCAATGTTTCTAGCATCATACAGATGGATTCCTTCGCCAGCCCGGCGCTCGAAAGCAGCAAATGTGATCGTAAAATGCCGGGTGTCATTATGTTGTACATGCCATCTCCCTAGACTCTATGCACGCGGAACAACCCGTTCCCGCCGCGTTTGTGAGGACCCCCCAGATCTCTATCCTAACCCAGCCCATCATCTAGACCTAAAGGCCAAGTCCTGCTTCTCTTGTCCGAGCCAACCCAGCCGCTGCTGCCCATCCTACTGGTGCCGCACCTTGTATTCGCTATCTGGCAGGTACAAGTGCCGGTCTGCACCCTTGGCCGTGAGTACCACCATACGAATGACACCACCTGAACTGCCGTCCCACCGGATCGCCTCCTTCAGCGCACCCTTGACGAAGTTGACCGCCTCTGCCTCCTCCATGCCCTCCTTCCAGTGGTCGTCGCAGTAGCCGTAGATGTACGTTGATCCGGAACCGCCGATCGCGTAGGGACCCTTGTGAAGCGAGCCGCCGAGTGGGATGCTGTAGACTTGGCCACCGTGGCGCTCGTCCCATCCTGCAATGATAAGGCCGGCACTGTTAAGGAGAAACTTGGTCAGTTATGGTGTTCCCGAATTCTGGTTGTGCGTGGGAATTCGCAAAGTAAAGCTGTGACAAGAGCATGTCCCAAGTGCCCCTAGTGCCACCTGCTTGAGCTTTCGCCCGCCCTCAACCATGAAAGCAAAATTGACCGAGTTCCATTGCCCAGTGCCCAACTCACCTCAAAGCGTCCTTGTTCGCATAACACAGCTCCTGGAAAATGGATGCCGCCGTCTGGGTGCTGGGCGGCTTGCCATTCATCATGTGGAAGAGGCCCAGCTGATACTGGACAATGTCGGCGACGGCCTGTGTGTCGGCGGCGGAGCCTGAACGGCAGCACCAGATGGTGTCGGCGACGCGGGTCAACTTGTCGGTCACGCGGTTGGCGATGTAGGCGCCGGTGGTGGTACGGGAGTCAGCGCCTAGTATTGAGGGTGGGAGGGTCAGCTTGGTTTATTGTTGTGGCGCATTATCAGGGGAGGAGTGTATAGAGTGCCTTACCTAGTATCACACCGTCCTTGAATGTGACTGCCATGCTATTTGCAACTGTTAGATGCTGCGAGTCCGGTAGGCGTGTGACCAACTCGGTGCTTACATTGAGGTTCCCAGGCTGAGAACGTGGTTAGCATTGGAAACGATGCGGTGATTGTGCGATGGACTTACTTGACCTCGCCCGTCTTCAGCCTGTTCATGTCGATGTGAATGCCATCTATTGCCAACCAGTGTCAGTTTCCTCATGAGCAGGAGGGCGGCGGCGGACGGGATGGTCACCTTCGCTCAGGTTGCCAGAGTTACCGAACTCCGCCATGGTTGTGTTGGGTACTTGGGAAAGATGGGGTTCTTCGTCCGAATCGATTCGTAGGAAGAGTCGTTTGCAGTCGGGTCGAGGCAGTGAGTGTTGTTGTTCGTGGAGGGCTGTAGAGTAGATATTGGTTGACGTTTGGAATCGAAGCTGTGGTTGCTGCATGCGAGTGAGCTCACCTGCAGGCAGCTCCGACGCGTTGCCGTCATTGGGTCCCGGCAGGCAAGGACCATACATCCTTGTCAGTGTCCCCCCCCATGTCCCCAACCTGGGGGGTATTCTCACATGATAGAAGGAACGAATTGGCCAGGTAAAGTGTTCACACTTCCCCGAACACATTCGTTTATTAGACAAGTATCTTACAGCACTGAATTCGATTTCTTCTTAATCTTGCATGTTCTGGTACCTAAAGTAGCTATGTGTTTTCACCACTCTTACCTTCGTGAGCACGATTTGCGATCCGCCCAAACCGCCCCCCCCCCCAAGCTTCCGTGAGAAGAAATACCTATAACATGACCAAGAGCAGCTGAACATTACACTTCTGGCATCGACTTGCGCAACATTGTTCGCAACAGTATATGCCGAAATTGGCAGACACAGAAGGAGTCCATGAGAGGATGGGAAACGTCAAGAACAACGAAGCTGCAGTCAGGAGGCCTTCGAACTCGAAGCCTCCAAGTTCGTTTGTACTTTGAGCCAATGCAAGCTTGATAGACATTCAGGAAAACGCCTACAAACTTAGTTATGAACCAAAACTCTACCCAGAACATGCACCGCCCGTAATATCCAACTCCCTGGAAAAGCAAAATACCACCGTCACCACGTGCATGGTCGTACAACACCAAAACAGCCGGCGTCCAAGCCTTCGACTTGCGTGCCTGATGATCCAGTACCTCCTCTATCTAATCCAATACCTTCTGCCACTCTCTACTCCTTCAATTCGCCCTCAATAGTCTTGGGTTTCGCCTTGCCTGGGTCATCCGCACACCCACAATCGTAAAAGTCGCCAATCTTGGTACAGTCGAACTCGGGCTTCTTGAGCCGTTTGTTGACGATGTTATGCGCAAAGCACAGCCATCCGGCCGCAGCGTTCCGGCTCGACACCTGCGGTGGGTATTTCGCTAGCAGCTGGCGGAAGTGCTCGGCACACTCGCCGCAAGGGTAGAGTCGTGAGAAAAGCGTGATGAAGGTCTTGAGAGCGAGTTGGTCCTCCTCGGTGGGTTCTTCGGGATAGCGCGCAACCATGGTGTGTAGGAATTTCCAAGTGGCGTGGCCGAGTTCCGCTCTGTGGAAATTGGAAATTGTTAGTATTTTCTTGGCTTGACCAGAAGCGGGGAGAAAGAAGAGATGGGGGGAGTGGTGCGCGCTCCTGACGTACTTGAGTGTCTCGTTGCCCAGCTTCGGCGCGATTGACCCGCCGCTGAGAATGGTGTCCAAGCCACCAAAGTCCACTGCGCCCATGGGTGTTGAGCCTGATGGCGTCTTGTAGTCGTATGCGGAGGCCGAATAAGGGTCGTTTCGTGAGGAGCCCGTGGACATGAAGTATGTTAGGGTAAAGAAGATGGCAACGCCGGCCATGAGCATCAGCGTCAGGTGTTGCCGCCGTGCCATGATGGATGGTTGAGAGCGGGCTGCTCGGCTGAAAAGAATACAAGACAGAGATGCTGAGAGGGAGTGGCTGCTAGGAGCAATGTTGATAAGGATTGCGCGAACTGAAGGGCGCGAGGAGCGCAAAGACAGAGGGAAGTTAAAGACGAAGTGGTGGAAGAAAGGTTGCGAGAAACAATTGACATCAGTAGTCGGAAATAGAAAGAAGTCCAAGAGAGTTCATGCGGCTGCTGAAACCGAGCGCAACCTTGTCTAAGATCTTCAGGCTCGGCAGGGGCCGAACAAAAAACGTGGGGTCACTTTAGCGCTGAAGAAGTACCAAGGTATCTTCCATCTCAACAGCGAGCCGTCGTGGTGGATTTTCTGGATCGATCGACAAACCAAGAGGTGTCTTGTTTACCTACCTGAGTAAGTCAGATAAGTTCATCTCTTTGCCTGAACAGCAGCATAAGTCGTGCTTGTCGTCCGATATCTGCTGTCCCGCCCACGGCCTTGGAATTACAGGGACACACACCCCTGGAAAAAAGGGGGCTCACGCTAGACTGACATGTGGGCTGATTCATGGTTGCGCCACAATATCCAACGACATTCAACTCAACCTTATTATTAAGAACATAGAAGGTAACTTCATCGCAAGAACTCATCCCAATCATAGATTTATATCCTTATACACTCCACCTGTCACCGACTAAGCGGAAACTGTACCATCAAATTAGCCATAATCTAAAGAAACATCAGCGCCTGAGATCTACACAAGAATCTCTTGACCGCAATGCTCGGCCCAGAGCAACATACAGCGCACACGAGGCTGAGTGGCCTTGTGCCTCCTTATCACCACCACACGTAAACCTCACTCATCTCCGCCGCTGCAGATGTTGCCCTCGCCCTAGTCGCTACATCACCCGCCTCTTTTGCACAGAGCGGATCATACGCAAATACCCCAGGAGTGGGCGGTTTCATCCACGCCACACTCAGCCCACCAAAGCACCCTTCCGGTCGCCCGCCCCCCTCCGTATCCTGATACTGCGCCATGGGCAGCAATGTCTCCACGATCCAGCGCTCATTGAACCTGTATATCCTTCTCCAGGATCCAAACGATATCCCCTCCATCCACCATGCCTGGCCACTCGAAGTTCTGTAGCAGCCCGATCAACCCGTCGCTCTTAGACGGCGGCGCAATGGCACTGCGCGTTGGCCGCCGCCAGAATCGTCTTGTCGGGCCGCGATCTCCAGTGATCATCGCCGTCCGCGGCAAAAAGGAACTTGTGCGCCGCGCATGGCCAGCGCAGGATCCGTCTGAGCGTGTAGACGTCCTCCCAGCCTTTGAGGTCGGAAGCGAGGCTGCCGTAGTCGACGATGTTGCACGGGACGGCGGCGGTATCATTTTCCTTGATCCCAGCATTGCCAAAGTCTCCCACGATGATCTGGGGGAAGGCGTTTGATCTCGAGACTGGCTGTCTGCGGCGTTCTACCTTCGGTCCCTTCAATCCCAATTCATAGCTTAGGAATAGGAGTACTATCCGAAGCATAGTACTTATTTGTGAGCTGTTCCGTATTATAGAAATTATTGCGGCCTCATTGTTCACCATTGGCATAAATATAGCAACAATGTGCAATGAATGACTGCGGTCTAGGAAATGTAAGGAACTAGTCCCTGGGTGCAAGTGGCAGCCTCGATTCACCACCATGTTTTGAAGCCTTCCTTTCATCAAAGAGATCGGCTTCAAGTGGTCAGGCAGGCATCTATAGTTTTTCACCTGTCATGCTGCACCTCAAGAAGGTTACTCTGTTTGCCGGATGTTATATAGCACTGGTGCATTTGTTTCGGCTGGAATCCCGCGATGATTTCTCATTTACAGGTATGCAACGGATGACATTTGCTGCCTTGCGAAAATACAATGAAAGAACCATGTGAAGAATGGGTGAAAAGGTAAGTCAAAAATGGAGTCACTTGCAGGAACCTAGTGCAGGACTAAGTGAAGAACTGAGTAAGTGAAAAGGTGAAATACCAAACAGCTGCATGCCTTCTGGAAGATGCAAAGTTTCCAGGTTTAATATCTGAACGCACAAACTCTTTCGCACTTTTTATTTTCCCCCTTCTCTGCAAACTTGGACCAGTGGACGGATATCTCCCACTTTGCAAACTGCACACTTCGACATCCTCTCTCCAGCAAACAAATCAGTTCCCCAAGTATCCCATCCCACACAAGTACATATCGTCCACTCTCACAGCCAAGATGATTGATTCAATCTTCACCATGCTCTCTTTCCTCCTCACTGCCATCCTGGTCCCCAACTTGGTCTGCGCCGACGATGTCAACGACATCCTCATGCTCAACAACCAGGAGTGCAACAACTACGGCGACCAGATGCAGTGCACTGGTGTCGTGGCTGACTACTGCTGCTTCGCAACCATGCCCTTCTGGTTGGTGCCTTACTCTTCTTTCACTTCTGATTGAAAGGAAAACATCTCAATTAACTGAAACTTTCCTTCAGCTGGGTTACGTTGTACGATTCCGCCGAAGTCCGCGCCAGCCTCACAGCATGGAGCAACACCAACTCCTGCCCCGTTGGCTCAGGCGCGCCCTCTCAAACGTGCACGAGTGGCTACTGCAGCTGCCTCGATGCCAACACCGCCGGCTCAGACACCGCGGCATGCTCCAGTCTGTGGTGTAAGTTTCCTGGAGTTCATGTCTAGCCCTAACATTGCTTGATCATCATGCCCCCCGCAGCAGACGAGCTGTGCTTAAACTACTCAGATTTGCTGACGGTATTCTTTACCAGCTTATACTTCGCAACAGCAGCCTCCTCGTCGTGTAGAGGCGCGCGGCCGCAGTGCTGGTGGTTCGAGTTGTCGTCCTGCCGATACGCTGATGTACACTGATGCCACGACTGGACAGCACAGAGAGTGATCAAGAACATCACGCACGACAATTTCGAGGAGGTGATGGGCTTTTACAACGGTCAGAACTATAACGAGCTTGCGAAGCTTGCGGTTCCGGTGGAGGACTAGCCAGGCTAAGGGGAAGGGGGGGATTACTGCCAAGAAGGTGCTTGCCTATCTGCGAGCTCTGGTCACTTGGGCTCCCTGGTCATGACCACACCTTTGACCAATGAGCGGCCGTGTCCAGTCTTGGGAAAGAGATGAGCCTTGTTGGCCCAGAGGACAGGTACAAACTACTTGCCGACTAGCACACCAAAACGGTCAATAGCCAAAGATCGATAACGTGGCCACACACAATGCCGTGTATAAAGTCTTGATCTTCTTCTAATTCATGCAAGCCGAGACTTGATACTTTTAAAAACCATATGCCTATGTTACAATTTGGGGAAGCGTAATATAGTTGACCCCTTAAGTACCGAAGATCGTGGCGGGGTCGGTGCTTCTCCAAAGACCGTGAAGACCGTCTGCTAAAAGGCTTAGAAACTACAAATTTGTCTTCTTCAGGCTTTTTGGCTTTTCCGTCAATACTGAGAAACAGTGAAAAGGAGCAAAGAAAAACAAAGATTCACCGATACCATGGCATCTTTTCAAGAGGAAGCGAGGACTGATGTCCCTACGCTAGCACACAAATACTCTGGTATTCCGCAGTCTCTCCTCGATACAGCCAGGGCCGCGAAGAAGCAGACTTTTGGGCAGCGGACCAAGCCACAGAATGAGAGGCAACGGCTCCCAGTCATCCCACAGGGAGTGGAAAAAGATACCTTCTTTCAGGCATTGGATGCATTGCGTCAGGAGATAGGCGCTGATAACGTGGAAATAAACGACAAAGCATTAAGAGACGGCTGGTAAGTCACTCTCTAGATTGGGGAAAATGTCTCAAGATTCTGACTATAAGCAGGTATATGGAACGTCAGTTACCAATCGCCATACCAGCGTAGAATGACGCGGTGTGCTAATGGCGAGTAGACCCAAACACGCACGATATGATGACCGTGCTCGATGAGGAGGAATTCGTCGCCTCGGCCATTGTCTACCCGGGCAGTACTGAGGAGGTCCAGGCCGTGGTTCGCTGGGCGAATGAGTACATAATCCCCATCTTCCCCATTTCTATGGGCCGCAATTGTACGTGCGATTAGTCCTCCCGTCAGGGTTTGCTGGTGGGCACGTTGTGACTGACGAATCTCTCTCTCTATCTTCCAGTGGGCTACGGTGGAGCTGCTCCCCGTGTGCGTGGCTCTGTCACGGTAGACCTTGGCCGGCGGATGAATAAGATCCTGGAAATTAATCCAGATGAATTTACCTGTCTCGTGGAGCCGGGGGTGTCGTTCTATGCACTCTATGATGCGATTCAGTCCAAAGGGTATAAGCACCTTTGGGTGGACACGCCTGATCTAGGTGGTGGCTCTGTCATAGGCAATACGGTCGACCGCGGCGTTGGGTACACGCCATATGGTGATCACTGGGCGTGTCACTCGGGTATGGAGGTCGTACTTCCCACAGGTGAGGTTTTTAGGACTGGCATGGGGGCACTTCCGGGCAACAATACCTGGCAGGCATTTCCGTATGGTTTCGGGCCATCATCCGAGTAAGTTCCTCCTTCTCAGACGGGCATTGTCGATTTTGTGTTAACAAGAAGTAGTGGCATTTTCTCCCAGTCAAACTACGGCATTGTCACCAAGATGGGTATGACACTCATGCCTAATCCGGGAGGTTATGAGAGCTTTGTGAGTACCAGATATTCCACAATATCAGCGCAACATGCTAAATATCTACTAGATGTATACCTTCCCCAAGGAAGAAGACTTGGCGCAGCTTGTAAGTACCTAAGTACATCCTAGTAGCAAAGCAGGACGACACAGAGGTTTTGATCCACTATAGATCGAGATCATCCGCCCGCTCCGGATTTCCATGATCCTCGAAAACGTAGCACAACTCCGCCATATCACCCAGACCATCGCAAACCTCGGCAACCCACGTTCCCACTACCACACCGAGCCCACGCCCATCCCGCCCTCCGTGATCCACGCCGCCGCCGCCAAGACACCCGTAGGCGACTGCACTTGGATCTACTACGGCATGTCCTACGGCCCTGCAGAAATACGCAAGTACAAACTCGACATTGTCGACGCCGCGTTCCGCAAGGTCCCCGGATGCAAGCGCCTCGACCCATCGACGCTGCCGCCCGACGAGTACTTTTGGGTGCGTGACCGCGTCGCGGCTGGTGTGCCGGACATTCAGGAGCTGGGCTGGGTCAATTGGGTGCCGAATGGGTCGCACATTGCCTTTTCGCCGGTGAGCCCGATCCGGGGGAAGGATGCGCTGGCGTTGTATGACCTCGCGCGGAAGCGGCATGAGGAGTTTGGGATTGATTTGTTTCCTGCGTTTATTGTGGGCTTAAGGGAGATGCACTTGATTGTGGAGATTGTGTTTGATCGCGGCAGTCCAGAGAGACGATCTGCAGCGTTGAAGTGCTTGAGGGCTATGGTGGACGATGCGGCGAAGCTAGGATACGGTGAGTATCGGACGCATTTGGCTCTCATGGATCAGGTTGCTGGGACGTACAGTTGGGGAGATGGGGCGTTGATGAAGTTCAATGAGAAGTTGAAGGATTGTCTGGATCCGAAGGGGATTCTCGCTCCGGGGAGGTGTGGCATCTGGCCCGCGAGATATCGTGGGCGTGGATGGGAGATGACGGGCCAAAATGATCAGACATCCGAAGGCAAAGGAGTCGGAAGCGGTGCAACGAATGGAGCTCACTAAGGCTCCTGGGAAGGCCGCGAAGGCTCTCGAGTGTTGTTGAGCTATGATTTGCTCTTGAAGAGATGCGTGGAAGATGATCACTTTGATAAGTGTACAACACAGAGCGGCTCGCTCATCATTGTACAGCGGGGATATTCCATATATGATGTCCGGTAATTATTATACGATGAAAATCTGGGGTGTATGAATCTTTGGTAAGGCAAAATCATGACATACAATATATCATGTCCTTCCTAGGTACCTACCCTATGTAGGTATCTGGCATCCATTGATTGTACATGTTTCATTTTTCTTACGGAAAGGAGGAGTCCTGAGAGGTGGGAAAGTAGATGGATGTGTGATGAATGAACCCTTACAGGAAGAAAAGATTGTGGGCGTAGGTGCATATCTTTTTTCGCCCTTGGCCATCTCAGCGACGATTTCGTCCGGTTCCTTATCTGCTGTTCATGTGCCTCCCATTCTGCTAGAGTGATTTCTGGGGACCTCCATATTGGTACCGTCACTTGTGATGGGGTGAAGTTGTTCTGTGTGCTGTTGTAACTTGTCCAACTGTGGGGCAGAAGTTAGGCGCTTGATTGAACAGCTGGAGAAAATATATGAGAGCTCGCGCCGAGAAAATGTTATTAAGCACGTAATTTACCAGGGGATCAACATATCACCAAAACGTCCATGAATAAGAAGCAACGGTATTAGTGTCAGCGTCCAATTTGCCTATATGACCTACTAGATAGGTACCTAGGTAGGTATATAGTTTCTGAAGGGATGGATTGCTAAAACCTTAGAGCTGTGACCATAGTGACAGAGAAATGATTGTCATTTTGGTCCAGCCTACAGACGAGTCTTGAACTAGTTGCGGCTAAATAATTCTGCAGACATGAAAACTCTAAGTAGGCGATTGGCCTGTTCCATAGCTGAAATGGAGAAGGAGAGGAAGAAACCTCACAAATACGATAGGTGTTTTGGTGCATCCAGCCCTACCAGGTTTGTTGTACGTACAGCAGCAGGCAACGTATTGTCTTCTCGCCACACAGTTCCGACAAAGCATCAGTTCAGCTTCTATGGAGTAGTGAGCTTCTCTAAAGTATGACCTGGACCAGTGACAGCCATATCCCCCGTCGAGTCCAGCCGCCGTTGTTCGTGTGTTCAGCGACTCTTTCCGTGGTGCATGTCACCTTCAAGGTCACATTGCAGGTTTGGAGGAGCACCATAAAGGCACCACCAAAGCACACAACCCAGTTGGAATACCCTCTGCAAGACTGCCATCCCATCATCAAGATACCCATGAAGCAGCTTGAAACAGCCAAATATTTGTTATTAGTTACTGCTTGTTGGTGGGCGTATGTCCCAAAATACATACGCAAACCCATGCTCACAGTAGTTGAATCAAGTATGTCTACTATAGGCAAAGTCGCAATCATCCAGCCAAGACGATGACGATGCCATACCACTCTGAATCGAATCCAGGGGTGGTGGATATTCCGAATGTCCCTAGCCAGCTCCCAAGACGCCTTGTGCTCTGTGGGCGAATTTCAAATAAGAGCAATCAACGCCGTACATTCCCATGTTTCCCCCCTTCCTTTTGATCCCGCTCATCGTCGTCTCTTCATCAAATAAAAGTGCCCAGCCGGCCGCTTCCAGTCGAGTACCCGGTCGGCTTATGCAGCGTTGGCGCCAACATCGCCAACAAACTCGTTATGTCTCTTTCACGATCCTACTCGCATTAAGCTCCGAGGTCGTTTCTCATGACCGCCCAAAAAACTTCCTCTTCGGCTTCTCGCCATATCCATTTGCATCCGCAGACATAAACATACCCGGACGTCCTGCTTGCACCGAGCCCGAACGCGTGGGCGTGTCCCTCCCCATGGCGCCGCCGTAGGGATTCTGACCGGAGCCTGTGTGGCGTGCGAGGTTCTTGCCAAGTGCGTACTGACCCTCCTTCTTGCGCAAGTAGTGACGCCTCCAAATGGCAGCGCCGATCCAGATCCCTGCGATACCCACAACCATGATGACGATGAAGACGACCCATTGGTAGTGTGTGGAGATCCTGTAATGGAGAGCAAAAAGGTTAGTCGGTTTCCATATTGGAGATGCAAGGCCAGAGCCTTTTTGGGGGAACAAAAAGGGGGAGGGGGTTGGGATTATTTACCAGCCGCCGCCACCACTACTACTTGAACTACTTGTCACTCCAGTGCTCGTAGACCCGTCCGCAGCGGTTGAAGTAGTTGAAGCAAGATCCAAGGCCTGCACACTCGAGCACATGCTCTGATACCAAGCTGTAATACTATTGTAGCCATCGGGGGTGGCAGCACATGCTGCGTCGCAGGGGCCGGCGGTGGTTGTGGAGAAGGCGGTCAAGCGGGTGTCGGAGCAGAAGCAGTCTTCGTAGACTTGGACGGAAGCTGTCGCGGTGGCTGGAGGCACGCATTTACCGTTGACATCGTAAAGGGGACCGCAAGACGATGCGCAAGCCGGGAGGGTGGAAAAGGGTACGATGGTCGTTTCCGCTGGGTAGAGGGAAAACAAGGGTTAGCAGACGAGCTTCTCCCTCGAGCACGAAGCTCGAGGATGGGATTGATGACGGCGTCACCGGAGGAAAGGGGTGACGGGACTATATGATCAAGCAATAGGGAAGACAGAAGCACGGCAGCGTACCCATCTTGGAGTTTGTTACTAGATATTATTATGGACTCGTGAGTGGGTCGGGTATCGTAAGTCGTGTAGAATTCAATAAGGCTGTGGCTCGCTCGGTGGCGAGGCGGTGTTGCAATACGGAGAGAGGTCGAGCTCAGGGATAGACAAGTGTTGATTTGCAGCTCGGTTCAGTCGGCAATGTCGAGATCGATATCTTTGGAGGGAGAAGACGATGAGTATGGTGGTGAATGATGATTCGACAAGATTGTAGTTTGTGATGACAGCAACAGGTAAGTAGAGACAAGTCGGATGGTGTATATGCGTGCGCGGCGGCGATGAGCGAAGCGGTATCCGTACTAGGGCGTCGCTCGGACTTGTTTGAAAGAGAACTTGGACGTTGTCCACCTGTTGTCGCACAAGCTGGGGCAGAGTAATGCACTCGCTTCTCTCCACAGTGGCAGGAGGTGGTACTCGGACCCGAGAGCGTAGAAACGAGGTGCGAAGGTATCCACAGGTCTGTCTGGAACCTGTGGGGGGAGAGCAGCACTGTTGAACTCGACTCGTAAAGGAAGGGAAAACGGCGGAGACGGAAGCGCTGCCAAAGGTTTGCGAAGAGTCCAAACGATGACGGATTCCACCAAGGTGCCAAGTGGTGGAAAAGTTGCTTGGTAGACTAGTGGGAGATCTAGCAAAAAAGCGGTTTAAGCCTTCCAAGGTTACGATGCAAGTTCGCACGGATGCACGCAGATCAGATCGCTTATCCGACAAGTGTGAAATGTGGATCGTGGGTCGGGGAAGTTGTGTTTGTGTTGTAGCAGCCGTAGCTGAAGCAGATGGTAAGTAATAAGTGTCGCAGGTAGCGTCGTCGTCGTCGTCAGCTTTGTTCCTTTGTCGTCGCTTCTCAAGCACTTCGCACTACCGGTGAGAGGGTGATATTATGTAAAAGAGTGTCTGTGTTGTTGACCTGTCGATCAGGACATACGACGATGGGCTTGTTCGGACGAGCGCAAAGGAAGAGAAGCAAAGTCGGGGGTGGCTGTGAGTGTGCATGTGGCCAAGGAAGGGATACGATGGAATGGGATTGGATGATGACGGCGCGATGGCTAAATGGGCCGAATGACTGACAGGAAATCTTCGGATGAGATGGCAACGGAGAAAATAAAAAACAAGAAAGACAAAAAGAGCCACTAGACGGATGACATGTCTGATTGATTTGATTGCTTCCAGGTTGCTTTGAGGGTTTAGCCCAGCAAACGTTCCCGGCGTGGAGGGAACATGCCACAGGCGGGCTGGTGGGCAGGG
>JAPEVC010000223.1:0-57254 GCA_027946555.1 Gnomoniopsis sp. IMI 355080 | reverse complement strand
TCGGGGGCATGAGGGAGTGGGAGGAGGTGTTTACGTTGAGTAATCGGAGGAGTAGACGTGGGTGTTGTTAGAAGCGAGCACTGGGCAAGGGTGAATGGTCTGGTGGCTCGTCCTTGAAGCGGGACCCCGAGGGGGGGGGGGAATACAGAAGGTGATAGTTCGCTCCAAGATGGCATGGCGAGAATGGCTGGCGAGACTGGTTGGCCAGGGTGGTTAGACGCAGGTCACGAGGCGTTCTTTTTTGGGCTGGGGGAACTGGGACATGGGCTGCCTTTTTCTTTGGTTTTGGATTATCACGTTGTTCACCAAAGGCAGAAAGAAAAAAGAAGCTGGGCGTCTATGGAGCGTGGGGATTACTTCTACTACAGTCGTTCACCTTATTTGCAGGCCGGTACAGAAGAGCAGAACAGACATAGCTCTCAGTGCTGAGAAAGAGAGAGAGAGAGATATATGTTGTAATGCTGGCGATGTTTGTTGCTTTTCGAGTAGTGAGACCGTGCTTCTTCAAGATTGCATGCACGCTTTTTGCTGTAAGAGCTCATAATAAGCCAGGACATGCAGCGTATTGTTGTGTATCTTTGCAGCAGATGGAGCTACAACTTCGGTTGCTTTTATTGCTCCCAGCAGGGCTTGATTGAGTATACTGAGCATGACACTAGTCCCGTCCAACGTCACAAGATACCAATACACCAGAAGTATCGAGTCATTCCTTATAAAAGGTTTATTGTAGTGTACTAGACTGGCGTCCAAAAGGTTCCTGCGTGGACCGAAACGAGGCAGGGCAAAACTTCGGGCTCGACCTAGTGTGAGGACTTTGCTCCACCAATCTAGGCAAACCTTCCCGATACTCCGGCTCTTGCCAAACTCAAAAACCGGCAGTTCACGATGATGATAATGGCTGCTTTACCCACGGAACGAGATAAACAAGACAAAACAGACTGGAATTCTTGTGGGAATAGCTTCGAAGCTTTATAGAACAGCAAACATCAATATCATATTGACCCAGCTACAAGGGAGGTGTTTCGGGGGGGTATGTAAGGGAAGGGGGGGTGTCGGCCCGGCTGATAGGTAACTAGTCCGGATAATTGAGCCCATGCAAACCCCCCGGTTGTACCTGCAGAAATGGAGACAGATGGTGCCGTACTGTACATTTCTAGGTAGACGTGCTAGGTTACTTAAGTCGATTGAGGAGGGGGTGGAAAGGACAGGGGTCGTGACGGCAGCCATAAACAGCTTCTCCAACACCCACACGGTACACCCACATGCACAGCACATATAATAAATACATTAGTGACCCTCACTACTCCGGTAGATCATGGTGAGAAGCACTCTCATCCCCTCGCAGGCGCCCACCTCGTCCTCTTCGTCATACTCTGCGCCACAACCATCAGCTCAACAACAGCCCGTAGTAGTCGTGAGTAGGAGGCCCGGCAAGATGGCACCACCAGCACTACCACCAACACCACGGAAGGTCATCCCCATCGACAAGAACTGGGAGTTCAAGCAGGCCGACGATGACTCTGCCAATTTCCTCCCCGTGGCCCAGTTCCCTACCAATGTCCACCTGGACCTCTTGCATCACAAGCTCATCCCAGATCCGTACATTGGCAAGAATGAGCTCGATGTGCAGTGGATCGGGGAAAAGGCCTGGATCTACCGCACCACATTCGCCGCCCCGAGTGGGGTGGAGGAGCACAATGAGGGAACAAAAAGAAGAAGCAAGGCCGTCCTGGCGTTTGATGGGCTCGACACCTTTGCTACGGTACTTCTCAACGGGAAGGAGGTGCTCGTGTCGGACAACATGTTCACCCCAGAGAGAGTCGATGTGACGGACACGGTCAAGGAAGGTGAGAACGAGTTGCTCATCACTTTTGAGAGTGCCTACTTGCGAGGGTGGAAGGAGGTCGAGAAGTACCCTGACCACAAATGGGGCTGCTGGAACGGCGACAACTCTCGCTTGGCCGTTCGAAAGGCCCAGTATGAGTTTGGGTGGGACTGGGGCCCCGTCTTGAATACTTGTGGCCCGTGGAGGCCAGTCCACTTGGAGATCTACGAGTCGCGATTGTCGGATCTGTACTTTGACACGACTGTCGACAAAGACCTCAAGTCGGCGTCCGTCGTTGCTCACGCTGAGGTGGAGGGCGCAACAGCCAACAAGGTGCGCTTTGACGTCTCTCTAGATGGCGACAACGTGGCTTCCGAGACCATCACCGGCGCTGGCGATATACAAGCACACTTCCACATTAGCAGTCCGTCACTGTGGTATCCTGCTCGATACGGCAAGCAACCCCTGTACACCATCAAGGCGACACTGCTCAGTGACAAGGACGACGAGATCGACACTGTCACCAAGAAAATCGGTCTTCGCCGCGCAGAACTCATCCAGCGAGAATTGGACGGCCAGCCGGGCACCTCCTTCTTCTTCCAGGTCAATAACATCCCCATCTACTGCGGAGGCTCCGATTGGATCCCGGCAGACAATTTCCTGCCCCGAATCAGCCGACAGCGATACTACGACTGGGTCAAGCTCGTGGCCGACGGCAACCAGCTCATGATTCGCGTGTGGGGCGGCGGCATCTACGAAGACCAGGCCTTTTACGACGCCTGCGACGAGTACGGCATCCTCGTCTGGCAGGACTTCATGTTTGGGTGCGGCAACTACCCCGCTCACCCGGCGATTCTCGCATCCATCAAGCGCGAGGCCGAGGAGAACGTCAAGCTCCTGCGCCATCATCCGTCCATCGTCATCTGGGCGGGCAACAATGAGGATTACCAGTATCAAGAGTCGGCGGGCCTGACGTACGACTACGACAACAAGGACGCTGCGTCTTGGCTCAAGACCGACTTTCCTGCTCGTTATATATACGAAAAAGTGCTTGCTGATGTCTGCGCGGAGCTAATACCTGCCACGTACTACCATTTCGGCAGTCCTTGGGGCGGAGGTCGACCCACGTCTGATCCTACTATTGGGTACGTAAACTACTTGCTTCCATCCTTTCCGATTGCAATAAGTAGTTCAACTGACAGTATATCGACCAGCGATATCCACCAATGGAATGTCTGGCACGGCACACAAGAGAAATACCAAAACTTCGACAAGCTCGTCGGCCGTTTCGTCTCCGAATTCGGCATGGAAGCGTTCCCGTCCGTAAAGACCATCGACGCCTACCTGCCTCAGGGCAAAGACGACCCGGACCGCTACCCCCAGAGCTCCACCGTCGATTTCCACAACAAAGCCGAAGGCCACGAGCGCCGCATCGCGCTCTACCTGGTCGAGAACTTCCGCTATGCCCCCGATCCCTTGGAGCAGTTCGTCTACTGCACCCAGCTCATGCAAGGCGAGTGTCTCGCGTCCGCCTACCGTCTGTGGAAGCGCCAGTGGAAAGGCCCCGGCAAGGAGTACTGTGGCGGCACGCTGGTGTGGCAAATCAACGACTGCTGGCCCGTCACGAGCTGGAGTATTGTCGACTACTACCTCCGGCCCAAACACGCCTATTTCACCGTCAAGCGCGAGATGGCCCCCCTGAGCATCGGCATGACCAGACGAGAACATCGCCATGCCCGCGACAAGTATACCCGCGTCGACGTCAAAGTGTCGCACGTAATTGAAATCTGGGGCTCCAATCTCAGCCTGGACGACGTCACGGTCGACTGCACCATCAAGGCCTTTGACGTTGAGACAGGGCAGGAAATCTATAGCGAGACCGTCAAGCGGGACTTCCTCCTCCCTGAGAACCGTTCCACAGAGATCATCGCCCTCGACGTCCCCGAAGGAAGCAACAGCGAACAGCCCGCCGAGCGCACCGTCGTGGCTACCTACCTCACGCACAGCAAGACAGGGAAACAACTCGCACGGTACGTCAATTGGCCCGAACCGCTCAAGTATCTACATTTGCAAAAGCCAAAGGCGCTCAAGGTGGGACTCAATGAGGCTGGCACTGCGGTGGAGGTCAGTGCCGACGTGCCGATCAAGGGCCTCGCGTTGGAGTGTGAGGATGATGACGAAGAGGTTCGATTCGAGGACAATCTTGTGGATATTGTGCCGGGCGAGGTGGTGAGCTTTGGTGTCAAGGGCGCCAAGAAGGAAACTGTCTTTCGGGCGCGGTACTTGGGAATGGTCTAGGTTGGTGGCTAAGGTTCTTTGGAGGGTGTGGCCGGCCTGGCGTTGTCTGCTAAGTAGAATCGTCTCTACCTCTGCAGAGATTAGGGAGATGCTCTTGCAACACATGGGTCGGGTCAGTCAACGACTTGTTTCGGAGCGCCGAGTTCAGTTCGTGTCATGAGGGGGATTTGTATCATATTGAGCTGTTCTCGAATATGTACATACAGACCGCTGAGCTCGTCGTGTCCGGAGCACACGAAAGTGAACACATTCAACCCAGAAGGGACGCTTTCAATCCAGCTCTAGTATCGTCCTTTCATGTGCTGTCGCAATTATGTTTGGGAAAGGACTATCGCTGGGCCGTTTCATGACCAAAGTATTGCGATGGTGATGGAGGTACCAACGTTTCATGTTGAGGATGTAGACTGTATCGATTCGAGCTGAGATAGAGACGATTCTGCGAGGGAATTTGGTGGAACCCTGCAGATGACTGTCCTCGGATCCTACGAGGCAGTTTGAGTGGTCTCCGAGTCCTCTTGCCTGATGCCAGAGTTAACCGATAACATAGTTGAGCAGTCAACGCTTGGACGGCCATCTAGCATGAACAGCAACCTCGGAGTGGATGAATGGCGAATTGCTCACCTTGGTAATGCATCCATCTCCAGGCCCTCGAGAGGGCCCTCGAGAGGCAACAGCTTAAGCGGCCTTATAGTCTGAGCCTGCCTTCTCTCCGCGTCTAATCCCTGTGGCCCGTCATCCTCGGGCAGAGCAGGACATTTCAGCACACACGCCGGGATGCCAGCAAGAAATCCAATGACGGCCCCTGTCCCCCAGACCCAACGCAGCGCCTCAACGATAAATGCAACAATTTCGCTGTCTTTTGGCAGGTCCTTGATGATCTGCATCAAGCCCTGTGGTGTGATTGCGACGCTCTGTGAGCCGTGGCTGACCTTGTCGACTTGGTAGGAGAAGTTGTTGGTGAAGATGGCGAGACCGATCGAGATGCCCATGCATTGGCCCGCGGTATATAGTAGGGTGCGCATCGCAATGGCATGGCTATGCCATTGTTTGCCGGTCGAAGCGAGTATGGTGTTGATCATGGCTGGCAGGTAAATTCCGCACCCCAATGCTGCCAGCATTGTGATTATAATCAGAGGTGCGACGGGCGCTGTTTCTGTCAGAAGATACATCAATCCAAGCCCACTCTCAGCCAAGACCGTGCCTGTGATAGTCGCCCACTTAATATGGCCCCAGAGCCTGATGGCGATACCTGTCGCCGCCGCACCAATGGTGTAAGACAGTGTCACAGCAAGCAGCATGATGCCAACCCTCATGGTAGGCAGGTGTCGTACGCCTTCCCAGAATAAGACCAGGTTGTAAAATATCATGCTTAACAGCATCCCGCTAACAAGACTCCCAAAGAAGGCGACATTAGTCACGGGTTTAGTGAAGATTTGACTCGGAAAGGCGGGATGTGGCGCGAGGTATCGCTGATGGCCTATCAGCACCATCAGGCTGAGCGCCCCAATAACTAGGCAGACGATTACTGCAGGAGACCTCCAGGGCTGCACTGTACCACCGATGTTGATAGGTATGAGAAGCGTGATGGAACATAGGAAGAAGAGGAGCATGCCGATCCAGTCACAGCGTTTGAGCACCTCAAGGGGTTTTGAACTCTTGTTTCGCCAATTTGGGAGGAGGCCGAGGAGCGCGAAGAAGAGTACACCGGCGGCAATGAATTCTAAATAGAATACAGATCGCTGAATCTGTCAGCTGAGCGTCGCCGCGAGCAGCATCGAACGGATGCAGTCTATCTTCGGTGCCACAGACTTGAGTGGAGAGCATGAATGACTCACCCAAGTGTATTGTTTGAACAGCAGAGCTGCGAAGATTGGTCCGCAAATATTCCCCAGCGCCCCGAAAGCCTGCGAGACAGCAGTCCACGATGCCCTCTGACGGGGCTGCAAGAGTTCTACTATGACAATGGCCGACATCGTGAACATGCCTGCAGCACCGATTCCTTGTATGACGCGGGCGGCTATCAATTGCTGGGCGGATTTGCTGGTGGCGGCCACGATAGCGCCGATGATGTGGAGGGTCACACCAGAAAGGTATGCGTACTTGCGGCCTACGGCATGCGAAATATGTGAGAAGAGAAGTTGGAAGACTGTCTGCGAGAGGAAATAGCCGGTTGCAACCGTGAAGACGAGGACTTGGCTGGCTTTAAGATCTTTCGCAATGTTCTGCATCAACCCGTAGTGGTTAGTCTACATGCTGCTTGCTCGGGAAAGTGATAACATCGTGAGGATGCGATGTACAGTACCGGGAGCGTCACAGCGACGGAAGCCATGTCCAGATTGAGCAGGAATTGCAACAAACATGAGCAAGCGAAAATGGACAACTTGCGCCACGGTGGTAGGATGGCCAAGCCATGTTGTTGTTGATGAGGGTTCTCGTTTTCACTCGGCGACTCTTGTTGAACCACGGTGGTGCTGCTGCTTCTGCTTCGTGATGCCCAACTGCTATTGTGGCGAAGGGTCACATCGTCCCGGGCCAGAGTCGAAGGAATTCCATGGTCAACACCGTCGTTGCCAGCCATCAGCGTCGTGTCAGTTTCTGCCATAGGTCCAGCGCACAGCGGATCCCCATTGAAGTACTTTGAAGTGCTGGTGAGGTGAGGCACTGACAATGGAAAGCTGTAGGGATGATAAGACTGGTTGAATGCTAAACGAGTGTCTGGGAACAATGAACGAGGCTTGTCTTCCTATTTGGTAGCCTCGAGTTGGTGAATCGTGATATCATAAATTGCTGACTACCTACCTGAGTACCTACCTAAGTAGGTGCCCTGGTACGTAGATACCTCCTGGGTGCGTACTGGCCTTCAATAAGATCTCGCGTAAGAACACTTAGCACACTATTGCGTCAGGGAGTCTATGAGTCTAGGTCGGCCCCTCAAAGATCTGGGCTGAATAACCGAATAGGCAGGTAGGTAGGTACCTTTAGTACGGGCATCGCGATCACCTGCAAGTCTGCTCAAGTACCGAGCGCTAATACGGACTGAGCCTGACGGCTTAAGCTTAAAGCTGTCAAATAAATCTACTATCAAGACCATGCTGTCTGTAAGTGACCAGGGCCTAGCTTGAAGCTGTGAGCCACTCACAACGGTATTTCGCCATCTGGGGAGCACATGCCGATCTTGGTCAAGCAACCGCCTTACGCTTTGACTCTTACACGGTCTTGCAGGACACAGTGTTGACATTCACATGGCTTTTGCTCGTTTGGAAGGCGCTGACCTGATCTTTGAGGTAACTAGATCCCATGATCTCTCAAAACCTCAACTCGGCTATCTCCAAGGGGTTTCTATTCGGAGCATCTCCCTTCCTCGTCAACCATGCGTGCTTTTACGGGTCCACTCATTTTTTACCATTGTAGTGACTGATCATCTAACTTGGCAAGATCAAATACAAATAAACTCTGTCTACATATTGAGAAATTCGACACTATCTTTCGATAACAGGCTCAACAAGACCGCCTTCTCGCCACCCCTACCTATCCCGTTCACACCGACCGCATCTGGTTCGACACCTGCAGTCTCCCGTGCTGATATCTACGTCGAACTGCCTTCCACGATGGACATAGGCAACCATTCACTGACGAGCGACTTAGCTCCAGGCATGCATTTGGACGTAATCGGTCCCAACACACGCCTCTTGCAGATAGCAAGCTCCTGCCTCGTCATATGGATGTGGGCCTGGGGAGGTCTGGTGCTCTTTAAGCCAGCGTGGTATGCCAGGCTGGGCAATAACTTCAGGAAGAAAAATTATGTCGTTGGGCTTATAATAGGATTAGCCTTCAAGGTTATCACCATCCCGAGTTGTGTTTTGGCGGCATACATGACAGCCCCAGAGGACGACGTGGCAGGTATCCACGGCCCCATGAACAACTACCAGCAGACCTGCTGGGGATCACGAGGCAGTACGGTCATGATAGAGTTCTACCACTACATCGGAAACACAGAGCTTCTCGTTCATCACAGCCTCATCGTCCTGCTCATGATCCTCATCACCGTTTACAATGGCCCTCACAGAGGTCTTGACCTGTCGCTTGGCGCTCTCGTATCCGAATGGCCCAGCATGACGTTCAGCATAATAAGGGAACTCGGCCTACTCGGCAAGTATCCAGACTTGGAATGGGCTCTCCTTGTGGCTGGCGCAGGTCTCACTCTGGCCATCCGAGTGCCTGCTATTTTCATTGGCATGGCGATGCTTCCAGCGTCAGGCCTGCGCGGAGGCCCAGGCAGGGTCACTTTCGTGGCCTACGCGTTCTACTTGGTGTACAACCTAAATATCAGCTGGCGGAGGTTGAGGAAGGCTCGGATCTGGCTGACCTGGCAAACCCAGGATGGTGGTTGGGATTTTGGCATTCGACTAACCAGTCGCTATATGGTCTCGTCTACCGCCTTCTTCGCCGGCCTCGCGACACTCAGTATCATGGTGTTGGGACTAGCAACACTCAGCGTATTCAAATTTGCTACCGAGGATCGCCTCATGTACGCCACTGGGCTCTCCTTACCTGCACTTCTATGGGCAGTCCAGGTGCTCCAAGGGGACGAGAGGTGCCACCGATGGTTCGCAGGTGTGGCTCAACAAGTAGCATCGATCGAAATGCCGACCCTGGGCACAGTCAGTAAATGGACTGTGGGACTCTGGGTACTATACATATTACACCTTGCCTTGGTGGGGGAGACACCAGAATCGCACAACAAGTATCTCGACCCGATGAGTGTCACAGCTCAGTCTCCACCATTCTGTGAGCTCATCTTGACATGGTATTTTTGGTTCTGTGCGACAATAGCATTGCTTCTTCCCATGTTTATGGTGCGGGCACAAAGCGACATACACCCCCTGTGCACTGAAAAGGAGCGGGTTCTTGGACATCACAGAGAATAGAGGCACCGCGGCCTGGGTAGCGATGATAGGACACAGTGTATTAGGTCGAACAGACCATATAGCGTGACACAGATTTTGAATGAAAGCCGATGTACACCAATACGTATAGCCCCGCCGAGGTCGTGATGCTAATCACCATGCCATTCTTCGTCTTGTTCAACAACTATTGTGGTTGCTCGAGTCCAAATTGGGCCACATTTCTGGACGGAGACTCTCATGCAGCGGCTTCTCAAAGGCACAAGGCTTTCGTGAACTTCTAAGTGTCGAGGCACATTGGCTGATTGCAAACGTTTCCACTGGTATTAATTTTTGGGAAGGATCCAGAGAGAGACCTGGGTCTCTACTATTCAAAGAAAAAGCAGCCACCACAACTTGAACGCGCAGAGCCAACTCTTGGGGCAAGAACGATGCTCAGGCGCATGCTGTCCTCGAACAACCTCCCAACCTTCCAACCTTCTTCGCCCTTCCGCAGCTCAATGTTTTTTTCCCGCACTCTTCACCACCATCATCGCCTTACTCGTCTGCTTTTTTGCTGTCACTTACTCCGTCACCATTAATCCTCAAATCAGACACACCCTTTTTACTTCATCACATTACGTGTGTCCCTGATTCGGCCCGATTTTGCTTCAATTTGGCCGAATCCAAAATGCTCGGCCATACCTCCATCCGCTCTCTTGTGGCCACCGGCCTCCTGTCCTCCAGCACCCTCGTTTCAGCCATCCGACCTCGTGACAATGGGCCTGTTGCATCATCTCCCATGTGGCCACGGTGTCCACAAGCCTGGAGACAGGTTGGTGAAGAACTCAAGCACTGGTTCATCGACGACGAAGGCCGTTGCACGGACCTTGCTGCACAGGCGGTTCGTCTGCCCTTCCACGACTGCTTTCCTACCGGTGGCTGTGACGGATCCATCATCCTCAGTAACGAGTGCACAAACCGTACCGAGAACGAACAAATGATACCAATTTGCGGTGTGCTCTACAGGATGTCTCTTGACTATGGTGTGGGCGCCGCAGACCTGATCAACTTTGCTGCCTGTGAGTTTCACCTGTGTTCGATTGCGTCTGAGCAATGATCAGACACTTCACTGACACTTGCCAGCCATTGCAAACAAAGCCTGCCCTTGGGGACCTTATATTCCGTTTTACATCGGACGGAAGGACAACTCAACCGCATCTGACCCCGGTCAAATCCCTCCTCCAACTCTGAATGCCACAGACCTGGTGGCCGATTTTCAGGCCAGGAATTTCAGTGCCATCGACCTTGTGGCTCTGGTCGGCGCCCACAGCTGCGGAGGCAATCTCACCTTCGTTCCATTCGACACCACACCTGGTGAACTCGATAGCCCCACCTACTACACTGAAGTGCTCACCGGCTCTGCCCCCACCATCTTGGCCAGCGACAAGAGCTTGGCTCTGGACGCTTCGACGACAGACGCCTAGCAGCTCTATGCTCGAAGCCAAGAGGCTTGGGACTGGGCTTACATCCGAGCGTAAGTCTTACAAAACCTTGTTCCGTCGCTGCTACGTGACTTTAAGGCGCCCTATGCCTCGAGACTTTGACTGATACTCGAGGCAGTATGATCAAGATGATCACTCTGGACAACGATGTGGATTTTCTCTACGATTGCTCCGAGATCATTTACGATGCTTTCTACGACGACAAGTATGGTGGCCATCACAAGTACGGGCCCGGTCACGGCCCCTACCACTAAGATCGCAAGATGGGAATTGAGGATTGATTGCACGGCTGTTTTGGCATTGAGAAAGTGCAAATCACAAAAAAGCATTGCCGACCAATGACACAAGGCTGCGAGGTGATCAACACAATGAATACATAACTTCCTACAATCCCTACTTTGTATAGCATTAGCACACTGAAGCATATTATGAAGAGACCTTTCCATCCTGCACTGAAGCCTCCGACGTCTGCTGGAGCCCGTAGCTGATTCATGCAGAATGTCGTGATCATCTCGGGAGTCAGGGTCAAGGAATCTTCATGAGGGTATCAGGTTGCTCACCGCTCGTGACGACTCGTGTACCAACTTGTCCATTGAGCTTATTGGCTTGCCATGATGCACAGCATAACACTCACTAGCGTGCCATGTCGCCTACCTATATTAACCTGGTTCAAGGGTTCAAGGAAACATATAGCAGCAAAACCTGCCATGTTGAAAAGGGGACGGTTCCTAACAAGGATGCTACGCGCTTTGGATAGACTCAATTCACAACGGAACACGATGGTGCTGCAAAACAAGTGGAGGACTAACCGCCCATATCGATCACCATGCAAGATAACATACGGAGCACCGACTCGGCTGCTGTCACTAGGATCCGCCTTGAGCAGGCCGGCAGTCTCGACCGAGGGCTTGTTGTCGTCAGCTGTGACCTGGCGCACCTCGCTGTATGGATTGTACCAAGTGCCAGGTGTCCGAGTTTCCCGAACCCGGCCCATTGGGGAGGTAGAGCCAGTAGATGGACGGGCCTAGAAACCCGACGCGTGGTGAAGTGTTGTGACTTAATCATCTGGGGCATACTACCAAGATTACTAGGATAGTTTCTTGCATCCGCGTACTCGTTCTTTTAGCTGCGACTAGGAGTCACTTACTTGTGTTCATGGCACTAGGTGCTATTTTTGCTGCTATTTCTGTAGGTAGCTGGTCCTGGTTCCGGATTTCCAAGCCCATGGTGCCGGTACTTGGGTAGGCACCTAGGCAGGTAGGACACTGTAGGAGCCTAGTTTTCGCTCATTGGAGTCCTCACATCACAGAAAGCTTCAAACGTGTTTTCTGCCTCGTATTCATTCCCGGCATCTCAAATAGCGTGCTGCAATTGAAACAACGTGTATTACGTGGCCCTCGAAGGTGCGTTGTCCCCCGTGACGTGAGGTTCGTTCAAGTAGCCGAAAACGGTAACCCGTGCAGCGGCTAAATGCCTACCTAGGACGACCAGGGTATATTTCCAAAGTCGAGAGAGAGAGAGATGTAGGTTAAAGTTTTGTCCACGCGTTCAATTATTTGCTGCTTTACCCGCCCTTACGTCAAAGTCAACTGTTGCTGACAGTATTGTCTGGTTCGCTAATACGGACAAAAGACAGAAATCAGTTCACATTTGAACGGGTTCTTTTGAAAAAGCCTTTCATCCAGTCAGGGCTGTGTATTGCCCCCGATGTGCGCAATACCGAAACGTTGCAAAGAACGTTAATAAAACTGGACACAAGGCGACGATGGGGATTGTTCTTATTTTTCTCCACATATATTGTCAATTGCCACGCGTACATCCCGTTAACTATGGCCCCTACTGGCCTTGCTGGGCGGCCCAGTTCCTGTGTCCGGTCCCCACTCCTCCCCACCCCCGGGGTCGTCAAGTGATGCAATAGGTAAGGAGTGGTGGAGATTTACTTTTTTGGCTTCTTTTTTACTAAAGCTGACAGGAAGGGGGCCGGGACCCGCCCCCGGAAAGAATGGATCCAGATATGGGGTTGCTGTACCTTGCATGCAAAGAACGATACCCCTGAGGATTATTGCATGGCCAAGGGTTGTTTGTGTCTCAGGTGTACTGCGGTAGGTGAACTGCGCCCACAATTGTGGTAATTAATGGATCTTCTTAGTCAGGTATAGGGAATCAATTCTATCTGGATGTGCGATATTTCTTTCTTTCACCTTTGTGGCAATTTTTTTTTTTTTCATCATCCCCTGAATAGTTCGAGAATACTAGGTAAATATGGATAGACATACTGCATATGCACGGTTAGCGGGACCCATCAGAAAATTCCCTAAACGGCGCTTATCAATCTAGTAAAAGGAAGCTAGTGAATTCAAGGGAAAAGTTCGACACTAAGACCAAAAAAGGGGATCCACGTTCTCGGAAGATTATCGCACTTAATAATAAGAGTATTTGTTACGATGATGTTGGGACGTCCCGTTAGGTAGGTTAGGAGTGTTACATTTTAATCTTCTCGGCAGATCCCCGAAAAGGCCGAAACAGGCTTACGGTGTGCGTGGTGCGATGGGATGGGATGGGTGACATGATGCAATGTAATGCAAACTTGGAATAAGGGATCTGTTGGCAGCTGACAAGTCAGATTCCTGAAAGTACCAGTTTCCTGCAGGTTTTTTATGCGTATCTGTACGAAATCTCCGAAGATCACGTATGCAGACCGGAGGTGGTCCCAATTGAATTACTTTTTTTCTTTTGTTTTTTGGAAGGGGGGAGGTAAATTCTTGGTGTGTTAAACATGGGATGTCGTTCGAAACAAATAACGTGTGTTTTTCGTCTGAACGTCTTTTTCTCATTAATCCTTTGCCAAGCTTTTTGTACAAACCACGTAAAGTCGAGCCTTGGGTCTGGACTGTCTGGTTCGGGAAAGGTTTAATGTAACATTGGGGTGTGAAGAACCAGGTCAATCTCAACTTTAAGCTTTCGGAAAGACCCTGGCTGCAGGTCCAGCGTAGCACATGTTTTTGAGGTCTTGGCGATGGCAAGTTCCAGACTACAAAACTGTAACGTCCGTCAAACATACAACAAGACAACTTGCTACGCACAGAGACTCAGATCAATCGTGATGTGCATCCGGGCTTTTGAATATTGCGGGTATTGTAGAAAGGCGATTGAATAGGGATAGCTTGAAAGCGCTTAACAATCGAATTCACCTTTGGAAGTCTGAAGATAGTGTCATTTTTTTTTAAATGAACCCGAATCACATTCTCTATACTGCTCACAAGCTATTTCCTTCTCCCATCAAATGCCATCGAAAATCCCCAAAAACGCCAATCCAAGTCTATGAAAAGATGATCACACATTCATGCAGTATCGTCATACTGTTTGCACCAGATCCCCACGCTCTTTACGTCCATCTATAAGATCCACCGGGCCAAGCAAAGTGAAGAAAACATTGCCTTTAGATACCAGAGTCGTCCTGAACAATGTCGTACTCGTCGACCCAGGCATCCCAGTTAGCGCAAGTGGAGTTCATGGAGTCCGTGTCCAAGAGGGCAGGGATCTCAGACTCGCGCTCGACAATCTGCATGGCGAAACCCTCGTCGGCGTGCCACGCAATGTGGCAGTGAGCAACCCAAGCACCGGGGTTGTCGGTCTTGAAAGCAATGGCGGTCCAACCGTTGCCGGGAAGCATCACGACGTCCCGACGGGGCGGGTTGCTGGTGGCGAGGGTGGAGTTGTCGTAGGTTCCCGTGCCGGAGCCAACGACCCAGAAGTCGTGGCCGTGAAGGTGCATGGGGTGGGCCTGGGCAAAGTCGGTCTCGATGATCATCTGGACGTAGACGTCCTTGTCGGGCAGGGTCCAGACGTGCTCGGCGCCGGTCCACGAGGTGTTGTCCTCGGCGATGGCCATCAGGGTCGGGTAGTCCCACTCGGAGACGAAGGAGACGTCGTTCATGGCCCAGAGGATGGAGGCGGTGGTGCCAGTGGTCAGGCCACCCTCTTCCTCGTCCGTAGTGGAGATGCTGCCGACATCGAGAGAAAGGTAAGGGACGAGGTCGGAAGAGTCCTCATCGGCGCAAGAGTCATCCAAGTCGTAGCCGGTGGAAGTGGGCTCGTCGGTGGAGGTGGAGTCGTACCTGACAATGCCGAGGATGTTGTCGACGTTGTCGTTGTCCGAGCAGGCCTCCTGAGGGATGGCGCGCATCCAGAAGTTTCCGGAAGACTCGGTGGCGGTGACAATGATGTCGTAGCGCTGGCCCATGCCGATGGAGAGATCGGTAGTCTCGTAGGGGGTGATGGGAACAAAGTCGCTGGCAATCACCTGCATGGTGTGGTTGTCGATGGTGAAACGGAAGTGAGTGTCAGCAGCACCGTTCACAAGGCGCATGCGGTAGCTGGTGCCGGCTGTGAAGTCGACCTCGAAGCGAGAGCCGACCGTGGTGCCATTGTCATAGGTCCAGGTGTTGGTTCCGTTGATGAGGCAGTTGGGAAGCTGGGGCAGTGGATGTTAGTGTGTTTGTCCAATAAATGGATTGTTAAGGGGTGTCTGTGATGAATGGATGGATGGCAAACTCACAGTTGGGGGTCCGGTGCTGGAAGCGGTCAACTTCAAGACATCGGCAGTCTCGTGAGACCAATCGTTCAAGAAGACGTGGCCAAGGTCCTCATCGTAGTTTGCAGTAGCAGGGCCGTTGATGAGGATACCACCAAAGACACCATCCCAGGCTTGCACGGAGTAATGCGAGTGGTACCAGGATGAGCCGTATTGGGTTGCACGCCACTTGTAGGTCATGGTATCACCTGGAGCGATAGGGCATTGAGAGATTGAGCCAACACCATCGTTCTGGGTGGTCATGTTCTGCCTGATACCGTGCCAGTGGATAGATGATCCGTTGGTGGTCATGCTGTTGGTGACGTGGATGATGAAGTTGTCACCCCAGTCACCAATGATGGTTGGGCCAGGCACGGAGCCGTTGACAGCGAGGACGATACGCTCGACTCCGTCAGGAGAAGCTGTGGTATTCTCCACATTGAACCAGTATTCCCTGGTGACGCCAGTATCGGGGACCTCCTCATAGTAGTTGGTGGAGAGGTCGTAGTCTCCCCAGCAACTTCTGTCGGAAGCACTGTTGGTACATCTCTTGGAAAGCGAGTGATCAGATTGCGATTGGCTAGGAGCGCCAAAGACGGCTGGCAATAAAGCCAAAGCCCAAATGGAGGACAACATAATGAAAGCAGTGCGGTGGGTTGGTAAAGAGAAAAGAGAGAGAGTGGACACCTGGCTGTCAAAGAGAATGAATCGAACAAGCCGGTGATGAGGCAAGGAACGTTAGTGAATGATTCGAAGGAAGGAAGGAAGGAAGTAGTGAATGGTGATGAGGTGAGGTATGAGATGTTGATGTGATGCGATTGTTCTGTGGAATATATATACAAACCTAGGCACACATCTCTTGACTCTTCTTCCACGATATCAACGTGACTTGCTAAAAAAAACCAAACAAGGTCGGGTCCGAGCGACCCGATTGTTTGAACGGGCCAAACGGCTTGCACCGCTGACGCGCATGCCTGTATGCAGGCTTGCAATGGTCTGGCTGATGGTTCGATGGATGTTTTGATCCGAGTATTGTCCATTTTTGCCGACCTGACTGCCATCGACTCGAAGGGGAAATCATGCAGGTGGAGATGTACGCGGCTAGCCGACTTTCGTTTAGCAAGGGGCATCTGCTCCCGGACGGAGGCTCAGCGGGAAAATAGGTAGTCATGTGGGGAGGCCAACCCTAGGGTTGATCCACAGGGACGCGTTCGCCGTTTACTGCTCAAGTGTTGCTCGAGGGTAGCCACCTGACTCGTTCGGGACCAACCCTGTCTCTTAGATGGAGACGGCTCTATTCCTGTTTATGTTTACTAGAACATCCCAAGACGTGGCCAGTTACGTGCACTACAGATCGAAACCTAAAGTGGGTTTTGCCATGGATTCACTCCTCAGCCCCTCCCGTCCTTTGTGCGAGTCGCCTTATATTGACTTCCACTTTTTGTTTCCCAGGTTCTATCTTGAAACCAGATATTGGCAGTCCTTCGGCTCCGACGATGGGGCAGCAACACACCTAAGCCACCGGTTCGGATGGAAATTCAACTAATGAAAAGCCAAGCTCGTCTACGGTTCATCTACCTAGGAATAGAACCTGCATCTACTAGGGCACCTGCATCTACAAGGGGTGCGTAAGTAGGTGGAAAGAGATTGATCTCAGCTCACATCATCGTCGTCTGTGCTGCGCATGGCATATCCCTTTTCGGTGGCATCGACGACGAGACTGGCTATGGGCAGGATGGCCTGTGGATATCTTCCCTGCGGTCTCCACTGAAAGGCCGTCCATCATCCAGAACAACCATACAGAGCTGAGATATTCTGTGCCGACATGCCGCAGACACATATTAGCCTGGCAGCTAATCGGATCTTGAACTCTATTTTTGTGCAAAAACTTGTGGGGATGGGAGAGAGTGGAACACGAAAGGACATACTATAGTATATTGCTATGAGCTAGGTAGGTATGGATACGCCCGTTTGGCATTCCTTGTCATGATTCCCGTCATCTGGGCAGCTGGGCCAGCCTTATTTCGAGAAGTTTTATATGGAGAATGCCAATGATCGACATACTTTTTCCCACAACCCAGATAATTTCCCCCACAAACCGATCCTACCGCAGCATTGCTCGGTCCACACGGCAACGAGAAGACTTAAGAGTGGTTGTTTTGGCTGTCCTTAGAAACCAAGCAAAAGAAGCGCCGAGCCTGTACCTTGCAGGGTGGAGGGCGGTTAAGCTTCGAATTAGCTTAAACCGCAGCGGAGGGTATCTAATTTCCAACCCAGGTACTGTACTATTAGGCTTTCAGGGTTTTGCAAGGAGTATGATGGTTTGGTCAACAGGGGTGGGGGCCTTCTGATCGGCTACAGATGGTCTCCATATCCATCCAAGCCACTCCTTCTCCTTACGCGGTCTCTCCACCAGTTACCCAATGCGGCATCAAAGTCGAAAAGCTGCACGCCTCATTGGCTCGGGAAGACCCGTGGCAGTGCCATACATTGACGAGTCGGCCTTCATGCCAAGCTTACGAATCCCTGACGAGGACATGCAAGCCATGTGCATGTACAAGAAACACCGGAACACACATCCCACTATCCTGTCCTTGATGGAGACTGAAGGTCTCCATTTCGATAGTGCTATGGTACGCGTGTGCGCTGTGTTCTATATTCAGCTTGATAGTGCCGATCGGCCGAAGTTGGCATATCCAAAAATATGAATACTTTTCAATTGCAGATCCCATAAGAATGCAAAGGCTCTCTCCATTAATCGCCTGATCAACTTATTCATCGACATCTTCTACCACTTCCACCAACTTTCACGTCACTCATTCCATCATTCCCAATCCTTTCAGACACTTGAAATTGTCTTGAAATCCACTCTCATTTCTTATTCTTTTCTCACAAACACCAACAAGAAAACACCTCAATCTTTTTCAACATGTACTGGGCCAGTTTGCTCTACCCTCTCCTTGCGGCCCCGGCCTGCCAGGCTCTTCCATCGCTGGACAAGCGTGGTGGTGCCGTAACTGATGCGACGCTGTATGCCTACGGCACCAACATCTCAGGCTTTCCTGTCATCTACGATTCGGCTAGCAGTAAGTAACCTTGAACAACAACAATAACAACTTCATCAAACCACCTTTGGATGTAACTCGCACGGATGGCTAACAAAGAGGGAATGAATCAGCTGCGCTCTATGTTGCAGCTTCCAACACGACCTTGGATGCGTCGATTTCAATCACCTGGGATATTCCTTCCATCACCAAAGCCACCACTACTAGTACCGTCGGCACCCTGATCAACGGAACCGAAGTTGGCGGAATCTATGTTGATACGTCAGACAACTTGTTCGATCTGGTCCTTGCCCGAAGCAACTCTACCATTGGATTCTCCATGTATGGCAAGCAGCTGGTCTACTACGATGGCTCCTCCGTCCAGTCCGAGTTCTGGGCCAAGGAGGTGTTCCAGTCTGACGGAACCACAGTCTGGGCCCTGCACTGGAACTCGGATAATGAGAACCGCTCTGGCGCAGTTCCCGTTGTTCTCAAGACCATTTCTTAAGGTTAGTGGTCCTTGTGAACAACCTGAATTTTAACCACTCAGTTTGAGTTTTGAGACTCGACAGAGAGCGGCTTGTCTTTCTGGGACTTTCTTTAGCGTGGAGGGTTTTTGTAGAGTCGGGGCCAATCGCTGTGGTGGATGACTTTACGTACGTTGCAAACGGATTGTTGGGATCGTTCATTTATGGAGTTCAAATAGAATGGATGTACTTTTTTTTCTGTCTTCAATCCATCCTATCATCAGGGGAGCTTGCAATGTCTCTACTATACGTGATTATGGGTGTAGTACCAAATATCTAAGTATTGAGCATGTGTGATTTTGTAGTGTACATGCAGCTTCACTATGGATGCACCAAGCCATTGAAGTTGAAGCAAGCGCATATCTGGAGACTATCCACACACAATGTGAGATAGTATATTCACTTTTGTGTCAAGTGGTCTCTGCTTATGGAAGTGTATCCAAATGCTTTGTAGGTAGCTTTTCTCCCTCTTTGGGAGTAGAGAGTGAGAAGAGATAGTGAGGTTCTTTGATCGCCATGTGCATTACCATATAGGGTGACAATCATGATCTTCATGCAGGTGGCTGACTCGGGCTGAGAGAGTGGGTGATGTTGATTAACGCTGCCAGGTACACGCGGACTATGACCGACTGTAGATCAGGGCAGGCAGAGCAAAAATTTCCGAAACCTTATTTCAGCCTCGTCAGATTTTACTCCCACCAGGTGATTACTTTTCTGATTCAATTATTATCACCGCAGCAAGAAAGACGATTCTCAGCTGTCTTGGTTAGGTGTGTATGCATATGTTCATGCCCCCACTGAAACACAAGATCAGGATAAAACTTGAACAAAGCCAGAATTTACAAGATGTAATACAGGAAAGACCACATAGAACAGAACTACTCGCTGTACAATACTTATGTATATAGTCACTGATACTCGACCTCAAGATGGAACCATTGTATGGCGAAGCTGGTTTCCAGTAAATCGCCTCTTTAGATTCAAACGCGTGGAAAGTACCCGGGTATCAATTCACACTCTGGGACTTTAAGTAAAGAGCATTGGCTAGATAGATGGAATGATAGTTAAAGGTTCTTTTCTGCATTCGGGTATATTGTATCTGACAGGTGCTATCATACCTGATTATTCCCAAGATTCTGTCAAATGGAATCCTAGCACTAGATGTTTATAATAGCCATGACAACCATGGGCACAAGCTCAGAGATGACCATCAACGTATTACACATCATCCTCCATCGATGAGGTTGGGGTTTCATTTGAGCCTTCAGTCAGCCCCACCTGCCTTACCTCGAGTGTGCCTTCTCTGTGTGTGGGACTCAAGGCAACTACACAACTTCTTTCCTTCTTGAATTACCAACCTCCCCCCAAACCATTTCCTCATCTCAAAATTTCCGGTTTCGAGTTCTCAACTTTCACGCAACCACGCTCAACTCCCACGCTCAGCTTCCACACGCAGTCATGGCTGATACAAACACGTCCGAGGATCCTTCAGACGAAAGTGACAGCTCAAATGGAGGTCGCGCACCTCCCGAAGCGATGATGACGACGGGGGACCTGTTGCCAAACCTGTATGCAAATTACTCCACCTACGACGAGACATACCACGAGACCAGTATCTTCACAGACTTCAATGGTCCACCCGAGGTGGTGGCAGAAGAGATGAAAGACTTTAGCAGCGACGGCGAAACCACTCTGGACACTGAATCTAGCAGCGACTCCGAAGAGGACGAAGGCGACGAAGTCGATGCCGCCAACGCTGCGGACCACGAGCCCATCATTCACAATTCACCAGAGCTTGGAGCCACCGTCGCTCACCTCGACGAAGCAGTAGTCTCTTCAGGCGGCCCACACAACAAGCCTACATCCTTCACCAGACTCCTAGACTCGCCTTACGCCCCTACCCGGGGGACGTTCGACATGGAACTCAGTCTCAAAGAAGACGAGGCAGAGGTCGAGTTTTTGAAGACTGAAAAGAAGCGTGTCAAGCTGCTTCTCAAGCAAGCAAAAGACCGTTGCCAAGAGACTCGCCAGAAACTTGAATTCTCCAACAAAGCTTTCAAGGCTCTTCGAGAATACAACGGCATCCCGGCAGAGCTCTGGAGAGAGTACGAGGCCTTCTGCGAGTCCCTTGAGCCTCGTTTCGGTTGCCGTGGAGGATGGTCTGTCACTTGTTTTGCCGACCACAAAAATTCCTATGTGAACTACGATCCCCAACTCTCGCTTTTCATGGAGTCTGCTGAATTTCCACTCGGACTGCACAACTGTAATTTCCGTTGCGAAGCCTACACTGTCGATGTGCCGAGTCCCAAGGCCAGATTAGACCCCGACTGCCCTCCAGCTGGGCAAGAGTACGTGGTCGAATTCTGGCCCGTAGCCAGCCCAGTGCCACGCACAGGAATAGAGACGACCTGGGGGGAACAATACGTAAGTCGTGTTGGATGTTTTGGAAGCTCGATAATAGCATACACTGACTGAAGACGCAGCCCGAACTCTACCGACTTGCGACCCGAGCCCTTTATGACCTTACGCGTACCGATACCCAGGCAGCCTCGGAGCTGCTGAGATCACTGCCCGACCCAAGGGCACCATTCTCCGGGGGCTGGTTGTTCGAATATCAGCCCGGAGAAAAGCTTGCCAGTCACAGTGTACTATCGAGGCGCTGGGTGTACCGCAGCGCTCACAGGATCAGTGACCCTAGCTATGAATTCGATGAGGAGGATCCTATCACAGACTCGGATGCAGCGGAAGCATCTGACAGCGACCAAGAAGAGCAAACGACTGCTGAGAGTTTTGATGTAAACATGCTCTTCGGTTTCTCTCATCAACAGGAACTTGAGGAGGACATGGACTTGAACTGAAATTACATGGGTCACTGTACACCTGTTGATAGCTCACTGCAAGTCTTTGAGTCGCACGGTTCGGACTTGTCGGAATCTACGTAAACTCGACGTTTTTGTAGCATAATTGACCATAATTGGAGCCTTTTCAAACGATGATTTCCCGTTCATGAACCCATTACAAAGGAAAACAGAGTGGGACTAGTCTAACGATTGCAAAAGGTTTCAAAGTAAGGAAAGTGAATATGTCTTGTAACGTGGTCTCCGTCACTTGTCCGCCAAGGGCAAACACGTCGACTTCCAAGCAGGCATCAAACATGATCTAATAGCATATCAAAGTCGGCCAAGCTCGAACAATTTGGAGTGAAGAAGCTGAAGTCGGATGACACAGGAAGACTGGCCTCTCCCCCATCATGATGACCACGCGCAGACGACATTTGACTTTCGGCATCAAGGTCAACATCCTGTTATGACTATGAGAGATGCACTCGCGAAAGTTAACAATCATCCACTTAATATAGAGAAAATTCAAGACCAAGCTCACAGCGGAGGAACTTGTCTACTCCGGAATAACAATCTCGATGACGCTCTCTTCCCCAGGGGCTCTGGTATAAATCCCCGTGACCTCCATTCCCACACTTTCCGCCAGGTCCTTGAACCCTTTCTCAGTTCTCTCCCTTCCTGCCAAACCACACATCATCACGATGTCTGCCGCCGTGTTCAGCCACGTGGCCCCCTGGGAAGGGACGACGGTCTCCTGCAGGAGCAGCTTGCTATAGCCGGGAATCATGGCTGGTTTCAGCGCGAGGAGAATCTCGCGGCATTTCTCGTCGGACCAGTCGTGGAACTGCAGGAAGGATGTCAACAAAGTTTTCGATTCTGTGGGTTTTGAGCTAGCTTAGGGAACCAGGAAGGGAGAGGGGGAATTGTTAGGCCTTGACGGATGTGTATTTGTTATAACGTACAACGCGATGGAAATAGTAGGCGCGAGCACCTTTGCTAGTCGGCGGCTGCTCCTGGAAGAAATCGTGGGCGACTTTCTCGATGCTGGGGGGTAAGGGGCCCGTCGTGTTGATGACCGAGTCTACGTCTTGAAGGATGAGACGTGCGCCGGCGGGTGGCGGGTGGGAGTCATGGAAGTTGGTCACTGTGTAGTGATGTCAGACTGAGCCGCTGTCCAGTGTTGTGGGGGAATTGGGTAGGTTAAGTTAGGCTATACTTACAGTCAAGCCCCATACCTCCACCTACATCTACCATGAGCACACTGTCGCCAGGCTTCAAGCCCGCGACCAAACGTTCCTGGACTGGGTAAAAGTCTTGGTCTTCCCAGTGTGCGCGACGAGTATGCTTGAGTGACAAGACAGCACCCTTGAAGAGCTTGGCAAGCTCGGGGTCCTTTTGGATATACTCGAAAGAGTGTAGCTTGGTGTTGAACGCCATTTGCCACGGGCAGTCGAGCCCGTCGATGGGGTCCCGGTAGCCGTGCTCGGCGAGGTATTGCGGTAGTAGGTCCGTGGCTTTGCCCATGCTACGGGGACTTTTGGAGGGGGGAGAAAACAAAAGCAAATTAGTAAACTCTTGAGAGAAGGGATTTGAGCGTGAGTTGAAGAATTCTGGAGATGAGCTTACTAGAATTGGGCACCGTCTTGGAAGGCGTTAGTAGAAAGATGTTGTGTTAGAGCATTGGCGTAGAAGAGATCGGGCCCGGCTTCCTCGACAAAGCCGGATGCTACGAGATGGTTGAGCAGACGAGCTTTGTGTTAGGGGCATAACTGTCAGCTTCACTGGTTTCTCTAGACGAAAAAACAAGACAAGAATTTCAAGGACTCAAACACTCGCCACTCACTCAACAACGCTTGCTCTGCACCCGTTTTCTCTGCCAGTTCAGCGCTACCCACAGCCTTGTCAGGCTCATCGGGGAGGTTCTCTGGCAGCTTGATATCAGAGGCAACTTGCACGACGGTTCTAGTGACACTCTAAAGAGAAAAAAGAATAAACGTTGGTCAGTTTCAGCCAAAAAGAAGAAAAAAAGGCTCGTGTCGGCAGTCTTTTAGGTGGCTTGATTTCTTACATCAACCATCCACAGTCGATAAAAAGTTTCCTGGGGAGTTTCCAAGACTTGAGATAGTTTGTGGGCAATGTGCCACAACCTGAGCCGAGCCTTGTCATTGCCTTCGGCCAGAAGTTTGGCGCCTTGGCTGAGCTCCGCCGTTAAATTGGTGACCTGATCGATGTTGATAGACGTGATGATCTCTGTGTTTGTCTTCTTTTTCTTTAGGTTGATCAAATTGGTGATCAACGTAATACAAGTGGCACTGGGAACAATGCTAGAAGGAGGTATAAAGTTGTCAAGGCTTGTTCCTGTAAAACAACGAATCGAGAAGATAAGGAGAGCATTCAAGGAGAATTGTTGGACGGCATACGGACGACATTATATATTTCGAAATTTAGCAGTGTTAAACTACCTGATACTGGTGAACGTGTGTGATGTGGACGACGCAATAAACCGAACTCGGTCCCAAAAACTCGGGCTCGGGCTCGGGCTCGGCCTGGTCAGCAATGCAGACAGGAGTAAACTTCCCGGCCTATGGTTCTGCAATTATGGCGCATCAGTTCATCCGAATTCCCCGCTGTCAGGATCTGATAAGACGACAAGGTTATGATGAAACTGCCTTTGGTTTCTTGGTTGTGTGTTTGTGTATGCTGCTCATTTCCATATGAGGGCTCTCATCAGGCAGCGACACCGGAGCAAACAACTCGGGGTTGACTTATAAGCGGTTCGGTCTCGGCGGGCCTAAGAGATCATATCTGTCTGACAAGATCTGATTTAGCGGCTAATTTGCGGACTACTTACTTTACATCTATGCTTCCTAATTATCTACCTACCTAGATACACTACTGAGCAGCTCAGGTTCGGAGGCTGAGCCATCTGAGCTGAGACTTTAAGCTAACCGCATGCGGATACGAATTCAGCCACGGGCCAAACTATGTTGCACTCTTCACTCTTCAGGTCTACATTGCGCCATTCTGACCAACCTCTCTCTCATCATGTCGAGTTGACAGCACTTTTTCATGAACCAACCATTCATTCAACCTGAAGCTACTCTAAAGCCAATTGACCCTCCACAATGAATCCCAACGGTCCTCCCCCTCCCATCCCTCCCCGACCTCCCGGATTTGGCATCTGGCAACCGCCCGTCGGTGCCACATGGAACTACGTGCTGCACCATCCCGTACGGGTCGATCACTCCATCGAGCAGGCCAACGTATGGATCATTGACCTCTTGTAAGTAGTAATTCTCATTGAAGCCTTTTATCTTTTCTCCAACAAGTCACTTCTCTCTCTCTTGTATGTGTGTGTGTGTGTGCGTGTACGTGTGCCTGTGAGTGAGACAGAGGGAGAGATAAGAGAGAGAGAAAGATAAATATATACACATACATACATTTATATCAAACTCATAATTCCTCGCAGCGACACACCCCCCTCCACCATAGCAGCCCTACACGCCCGCAACCGCAAAGTAATAGCCTACTTCTCCGCCGGCACCTACGAGAACTGGCGCCCCGACGCCGCCTCCTTCCCCCCCACAGCCCTAGGCCGCAAAATGGACGACTGGGAAGGCGAGCGCTGGCTCCAACCAAACAACCAGACCATCCGCACCATCATGCTCCGCCGTCTCGACCTAGCCGTCGCAAAGGGCTTTGACGGCGTCGATCCAGACAATGTCGACGGATGGGACAACAAGAATGGCCTCAAGCTGACGCAACGGGACGCCGTCGACTATGTCCTCTGGCTCGCGGCCGAGGCTCATGCGCGTGGGTTGAGTGTCGGGTTGAAGAATGCGGGGGATATTGTCGAGCAGGTGGTGGGACGGATGCAGTGGGCGGTGAATGAGCAGGCGGTGCAGTTTGGGGATGTGGAGCAGTTCTTGCCGTTTGTTCGGGCTGGAAAGCCCGTGTTTCATGTTGAGTATCCAAAGGGGGAGGATCCGGACGATAAAAGGCATAATGACGAGAAGGAGGTTACGGGGAAGAAGCGCGACAAGTGCTTTGGGGCGCGTGGGAAAGGCTTCTCAACGATTATCAAGAATGTGAAATTGGACCAGTGGATACAGACATCATGAAATGATGTATGACTGGGGTCTGGATATATATGTCTTACTATTTCCTGCTCTTCTGGTGGAAATAGGAGAACATTTCTATATGCATACCACCTTAGGCGGGCAAAATCGGCGTAAATGGGCTTTAACATTGTTTGGATTCAGCTATGGGGGCCAGCAACACCATGTCGTAATTACGCAATGCCCAGCTACGCCAGTCTTCTATCTAGAATTTGTATCTGTGTGCAGAGTCCATTTGGTGAGGCATGCCAAGTGACCCTTGTGCGGTAGAGTGATTGGGGGGGGGGGGAACACCCTAAACTATTACGCCCGCGTCCAGCATGGTCGTCAGAGAGGTCGATGCAAGGAAAAGAGGTTGATGATCTTGCCCCAAACAGACGCAGCGAGAAGAACACAAAGCAAGCATAAAGCCCCTCGATGATTCTCCGAGTCAGGTCCATGCTTCACACGCTCGCTCGAGTGTTCTTCATGTTGCAAGGAGGCTGGTTTTTTTTTTTTTTTTCGGTCGGATGGCTGTTTGTTGATGACTGCATGTCTGATCAGATTGTGCTCGAAGACGTGACGTACAAGTGGAGGTGTGTGACGCCGTCCACTCACCATCACGTTCTGACACGTCCGCCTACTCCTAGTCCCAAGTGCACAAGAAAGGATTGTCGTATATGCAAGGAGACGGAAATCGTTCTGTGTCGCCGACACGGCCAGTATTCTGTTCCTTTTAGCCGCCATAGTTCCAGTTGGCTGCTTGTGGTCAACTCTATGACCTCTCTCTCTCTCCACACACACTCTTTCTCTCTCTCATCCTTCTGTCCATGCAGGAACCTTGGCCAACGCCTCGACAACCTTTTTCATCGTAATACGCTCCTGGGGCTTCAGCTCAAGCATACCCATGACAAGCCTCTCCACCATATCCTTCCTGTTTAGCCTTCTCGCCGCATCGTTGACTTCGCCAAGCCAGATGTGCATCTTTTGCGCGGCCGTAAGCTCATCGTATCCTGTCTGGGCGCGCTGTACGTGCGCGGGGGCATTCAGGTCACGTATTTGCCAGTACAACTGGCGAGGGTGCCTTCTATCCCCCCGTGCGTCGGGAAGGCCGATCTTGCCCAACACGTACAGCATCGTGACACCTAGTGCCCAGACATCGCCGGGGGCACCGCGAAGCTTCTGGCCGAGGTACTCGGGTCCAATATAGTAGGGTGTGCCACCGATTGAGCCTTGGTGAGCCGTCTTCTCGAAGCTCATACCAAAATCACATAGAACAGCCCCGCGCTCGCGGTTGTACATAATATTGCCAGGCTTGATGTCATTATGAACCAGGCTTTGGGCGTGGATGTAGTCCAGGGCGCCAGCAATGTCACGAAGAATTCGCTCGGCATCCGCACGGTCACCAATGAACAGGGTGGTCTGTGGGTTTTGCCAGTAACCTCGGCTCGTTAGGTCCTTTGCTTCGATGTGCTCCATATACAACGACAGGTATCGCCCATCGCCACCAAATAATCGCGGGATCGACTTGTGATTGAGCTGTTCATGGTTGAGAAACTCACGCAACCAGGTTTCCGATTGACGCAGGAGGGTTCGTTCTTCGTCCTGGGGTCGGGGACCATTTAGGCCTCGATGTCGGAGACTCGTCTTGAGGACCTTGACCGTGATGATGCTGTCGGGCACCTTGGAGAACTCGGCTCGTGCAACAGCGCTTAGACTTGTCGAGGCGATCAAGTCTACCTTTTTGATTGTGTAAACCTCGCCTCCTGGTACCTCGACCGTAGTACCATCCTCCATATCGATTAAGGGATTTCCGTTGGTGCTCATAATCTCGCGCCCTTTGTCTTCGGTAGGCAGAGGGAAAACCAATGGATCCTCGGCAGTCCCTGGCCTCATGAACATTACTACCCCATCCTCGGTACCGGCCGTCGAGTCCTCAGCCCGGTGCCTCTTTTCAGGGTTCGAGGGACTATCTTCAGCGGGCAGAGTTCGCTTGCCTGAAGAATTGATCGTATCGTACCAGGAGGAAGAGGAGGAAGACGAGGAGGTAGCGGCGGAGATCCTGCGAATGGTAGGACGCTTCTCGACGATTCTGAAGTCGATAACATTGATGTCTAGCACCTTAATTCTCCAGGTACCAGGCTCAAGTTTCTTGGTCATACGGGGATTGACAACGTGTCCCACACCAGGACTTGAAGCTGGATTTTGTGATATCCTAGAAAGCTTGAGGGGTAGGTCCGAGCAGTTGAGGAATATTTGATTGTCGCTGGCGGGGTCGTAGTAGAGTTCGCACCACAACGGAGGGCGATTCTCTAGCCTCTCACCAGGAATGCGAACAGAGAATTTGATGTCTCGATCTGTTTGAGTGACGGCGAGGACTTTCTGTTCGGGCTGGTTTGGTTCAGCAATCTCGGCCGTGAGCTGCACCCATTCGCAGTTGTCCAAATTCCCAGGACTGACGGAGCGAGCACGGGTGAGAGGACGCATCAAGATGCGGATATCCTTGTCCCTGGGTACGACCAGGTCGTCCAAATGCACCGCAGAGTTGGCCGTGGCAGCAGCTTCATGCATTTCTCTTTCTTCTTGAAAGCTTCGCATGCGGGCATCGATTTCGCTTTGAGAGTGAGGCTCGGTCGGCACCTCCGAAGATGTCTCGTTGTGGAGGTCGCCCATGGCTAAAGCAGATGGTCCAGAGGGGGGTGGCCGGGATAACCCAGCTCCCGGGCTTGAGGACCGCTGTGCGCACTTGTGTGGTGGCCAGGTTGAAGAAAGAGTCACAGCGGACAGGGTAAGAACGAACAGCGCTATAGAATGGTTTGACGCGAATGACCTGGGTGTGAGTCTGAATCTTGACGACTATGGAAGAGAAATAAACCGTATGAAATGACACACGAAGTTCCGAGGCGATGCTGTCCCAGTAAGCCCAGTTCTGTCCCAATAGGTGAGGACCAACTTAGAACGGGATGGCTTGAATGGTGGCGCCTCCAGTTTCTATTTAAATGCAGAGCAAAAACACAACGCTAATGCCAAATACGCGAGAGAGAGCCGTTTTAGAAATGCAAATGAGACCAACGTGGCCACCTGGCTTGGAAGCAACCGGTAATGTGAACGAAGAACGAGAATGCGGTCGTATAATAGAGTCAGATGTGGGAGAGAAACGGTAATCAAATGATGAGGGAACTAGGACCGGCTGACCAGGGGTCCTATGTCTATTCAGCCTCAAGGGAACGGCGGGAGCACAGACGGGCCGGGTGAGAGTAACGGGGGACCAAGCCAGTGAGGACCAACAGCAGCAGGGGGAATGGAGACAGGTCCTACTGGGAATTTCCACTGTCAGATTTTCTGGGGCGCCGCCAAAGCCCTGTCCTAGGTCAAGAGGCAGTGGATGTACTGATGCCAGAAACCAGATGTTTATTCCAGGGTGAGTTGCTGCCTGATTTTGAGGCCGCCGGATTGTTCTAGAAAAGCGAACAGCTTGTGAAGTGAAAGATTCGCTACTGCTCGCAATGCCTGACAAGATGTATGGAATGCCTCTCGATTTCTCGATATATCTGTTTTTGGCTGGCTTCCCGGCCTGGAGTTCGCAGAGGGCAGTAGTCCGACTCGGGGCTCAAGACAATGACCAGTCAGACCGTCCCAGATGCGTTGTGACGAGGCGTCAGGTGTCGCGCATCCAGAAAGCAGGAACACACGAGCTGTTACAACGATCGCCAAGAACTGAGAGCATCAGAAATTGGTGAAAAAGCGTGACTTGATGGTTCACAGATGCGGTCGTGGGTCCAGTTCGTCAAGTGCCTGAACTTCGAAGTCATGAGCCATGTTGATAAAAGAGAACAGGCAGCAGCTGACCCTGACGCGACTATGCGCAGGGTTGGCAGAGTCACAGCTCGCAGCCCTCACGTAAGCTCGATTGCTAATAATATGTAGGTCCAGATGGCAGACAGATGGCAAAAAGGCTTTCGCAGCTGGCGATTGATGATGCACCAATGGGGCACAGCATCTGCAGGTGTGAAGAGTCTCCGTCAGCCGACGCCGATCCAGGCGTGGGAGACCTCGGGCGTGGCTGCGTGGCTGCGTGGCTGCATATGGGCCTGCATCGAGAGGTCACTGCGCCCCTTTCGTGTTGGTGTTGACAACCTCGCACCACCAAATGGAGGGCGCCGACCGCTGTCCACTGCTCACTGCTCACTGCTCACTGATCAAAGACCCAGCCTGACGCTCAGACGGCGGAAGGTATAAGGCGTACAAGCCACGGTAATAAGGCTGTGCAACCGTCAGTCACCACTGTTGGATTCCGGGTTGTTGCTGTGGAATTGGATGTTGGCTAGGAGACGGTGTGATTAGTATGTGAGGGCATCCCCTCGACTATGAGAGGAACTTTTGCATACTTCCTTCGACTCAGTGTACGGAGTACAGACGAGACCTTCGGAGGCAAACTCGGGCCTGGTCTGGTCTCAGGGCCACCAGGCAGATTGACCGCTGGCTGAGCGAGTCCCTGGCGAGTTGCTCGGCTGTCTGATTGTCTGGAATGATGACAAGCGTACGGCGAGGATTTCAGATGACGGCAGCAAGAAAAGAGGGGTGCAGAGGGTTGCAGTGCAGGAGCGCCTTACCTGATACGGCTTAAAGTGTGCAGAACTAGTGCGGTCGGGTGCAACTCTGCAGGAGGAGGCTCGACCCCTATTGGCCGTCCGACGCCACCTGCACTTCCGTGTTTGGGTTTGCTGGGTTTGGGGGCCCGCAGGCCTTTGAGAGAATCCGCCCTTTCCTAAGTCATGCCCATGCCCCAGCGTCGCGCATTCTCCCGTCTCTCTTCCCCCATCATCACCACGGCCCATCAGTGAAGAAAACCGGATCACGATAGCATCGTCCATCGTCATTCTGACCCCAAAGTGACACGAGTCTCCGCGAGAAGCCATCGCCGACAACTCTACTCACTTACCCTCCTTTAACAACCGTCAAAATGTCTTGTCCCAGCATTACAAAGAGCAACTAGATGGCCTCCTTCACAATCGTCCATCCATTGCCGCCTCAAAGGTCACCTTTGACAAAGCTGCTGAAGCAGAAGCTTCTTTCTTCTCCATCTCTTTCTTCACACTTGTGAGGCCACGATCTTATTTCCTTTCAGCGACTCTCAGCGATACTTTCGACCTGATACCCATTTGATACCCATCCCTTTTACACCATCCCGACCGGCGAAATCCGACATCCGACACCAATCCATCCTCTCTAAATGGACGATCCTGGCGAGTGGGCCGAGCCTTGGCCGTACTGGAAGTTTGGCTTGAAGCAGAACGACCTCCACGAATCTCTCCACACTAAGTATAACACCATATCTTCAGCAATCCAAGATCCCGAGGCGTTCCACCATGACGTCTACGAACTCTCCACCAGAGCAGATACGCTCTCCGAATTCGAGCAGTTGATGGAGGATCGCAAGACCCTCCGGCTCAAGGAACTGAATTCGATGCTGGAGGACGCGAGCTTCCAGATCGTAGGCTGTCCCCGCCTGATCGGTACCGACCAGTGGCCTTTGGCCGTCCAGCTTTTTCGAACAAGGTCACTCGACTCTCTCGTCCGCTACTTCGCGTCCTACCTCCCGGACCAACATCCATGGTACCGTGGCTCCGACTCGGCTGACAGTGGTGCCGCTTCGCCTATCTCGCCAGTCGGCTATGCCGACTACGATGGTCCAATTCTGTTTGACGAGCCTGAGGAAGACGAAACCTTCTATACCAACGAACCTTCCGAGTCTTTCTCCACTTGCGGGACTGCCGTCGACCTGACCGATCTACCTGATCAACCTGCGCGATCCAACACCATACATTCCATCGACTCTGGCGTGTCGGTGGGGGGCCGCAAACAGCGAAAGCTGGGTCGCGGTTCTCAACCTTCCTCACGAACCATGTCCGTATCTGAGCCAGAGTCTGATCACATAGTCGGAAGACTGTTGGACTCGGTACCCACACTCCACGATGACGAAACAACATCGCAGTCCGATGACTCGCAGACACCTTCCAACTCCACAACCGACGTGTCGGAAAGTAGTGCGAAGGTTCGAGTCCAGGATGCGCTTGTGACGACTATTGTGGACGAAGAGGATGCAGACGGGTTTTTATCAATATCACACGCTCGCCTCCAGGCTATGGATACCATCGAATCGGATTCCCCCACTCCCAAGGCTGCGGCTGCCCTTTCCCCTGCCGCGTCTGCGACACCTCTGTTCGAAACGCGCCTCTCACCACACCGAACCCGCAGTCTTTCTTCGAATCGCTCGCATCCCCACCACGCTCACCATAGTCATCTCGCACACCTACTTACTCGGAATCATGCAAGCGCTCGACAGCTGCGGCGGAGGGATGACAGCCTCGAGCCAGAGCGGCCGAAACGTGCCCAGAGAGGGCGGGCAGGACGTGGGCGGGAGGTATCTCCTGAGGGTACACGAGCTCGCGCCCGAGCCCGAAGACGACGCGCTGGTGCTTGACCCTGCAGTGGTCAACGCCGCGATGTTGTTGGGGAGGAGGAAGGCATTGGTGGAAAATGCATTCATGATGTTGTTACGATGAGTCGTGTGGGCCGTGGTGGCCATGAAGACACAAAGTGCCGGTAAATACACTTGGGGACGCTTGTACAATATCGTACATAAGTGCATAAACTTCTTTAAACTTTACCTTGATGTTTTGATTTTGTGAAGTGTTGGCAGCTCGAAGCTTGGAACTGTCAATGTTAGGAGAGGCTGCCTTGACGTCAGCCTCTGCCGCCTACGGTTCGCATGGTTCGCTCGCTGCCTTGCCGCGCTAACATTTGCTACGCAGCATACTTTGAGACTTGACATTTTCTCACACATAGGTTATTATCTCTTGGCGGCCTACTGATGAACTGACTTGTTACAACCTAGGCGACACACCACTTTGCTTCTATAAAACCAGCCCCCCCCCCCCAAACCATGTTCACCATCATCTCCAAGCTCGAGAACATGCTTGCGTATACACACCACGGAGAAATACAGCTCGCCTTATCTGAACAATAAGGTCGTATTTGGACACCAAGGTCGTTCGGGAAGCTCCACGTCACCATCGTATGATACCTACCTAGGTACATGCGGGTGCTTTGCTCGGGGTGATTGACTTTGGCTCTTGCACAGCCCGGTGTTGGGGATGATGTAGCACTCGCGGGTTGACGGTAGTCTTGAGCTATGCTGTACCCATTCGTGGGTGCTTGAATTTTCAGTCATGCTCAGGCGAGGAATCGGCACTCCTGGTCTGCTTGCGCAGTCTGCGTCTTGACAAAAGCATAGGAAGGTTGTCATGTGGAGCATACTTCGTTCTGGTAAGTTGACTGTGTTCTGAACCCACCTCTGCAAGGACAGACTTTGTGGCAGCTGTGGTCCAACCCCCCCCCCCTTTTTTTTTTTTTTTTTTTTTGGGGTTTGTACTCCACCTTTATAACAATACGGCACATGGCTTCTGGCGAGCTGATAAGCCCATGTAAACAATGCTTTCACCCATTTTATTGGCTGTGGTGTTGTCAATGAGGGGCCGATGGAGAATGACAGAACAGCCTGAAGGTAAGTACACAGGGTAGGTAGGTAGGTAAGTTTGCAGTGAAGGTGAGCCAACACAATTTGGAATATACTCTTGTTTTCTCCTTCAATAGATTTAAAATCAAAATGCTACATATACGAGTATGACTCGAATTGCGCAAAGCCAACCGCAACGCACCACGCATGCAACCAGTCCATGTGATGTTTCGCATACACCTGGGAACACGCGTTGATCAAGACTATCTTGGTGTGCCCTTCGGTGGCTGAACTTTCAATTCTCTACTGAATTATCATAAGAACCTCCGCGAAACCTCAAGCACAGAGTCTACAACTTGCAGAGCTCATCTCAGTACCCGCCATGGTCTTGATGAAACGCGGCTACGAGATGACAAAAAAGCAACGACACTCTTTTTTTGACCTTCCGTAGCCGAGACAGGGCCAATTCTCGCATTCAGACCACTGGGTTTCCACAAAGCCGGAGAACGCTCGGCACTTGTTGGTGGTGGGTCGGGGGATATAGATGCAGTGATGCATCCTTTCACTCGTCATTGGCATCCCCCACGTGCCTACCACCCTTCCATCCCCACGGGGTAGGCAAGGTCCTACTGCGGGGAAACTAAGTATCTTTGTCCCCTTACCCGTCCATCACCACACACGGCTGGGTGAAATATCGCCGATGATATATAGCTACCCACTTAGATATAAGACACGATTCGATTCTTTGTCAACCATGCCTCCTTCTCAATCCTCCATACTTCATCCTCTCGACTTGGAATTGCCATATAAGAGTCCAGTCAGTTCGCGAAGATGAACGACAGCGACCGCCCCTTGAACGAGAAAATTGTGGTGGATCACAATGAATCCGGCACTGATGAGGTGTCCATCCGTCACGGACACCATCATGGACATCACAACAAAACGGAGGATGAAATCAAGCGTATTGACGCTCTTGCCTTGGCCGAGAACACAACACTGGACTCTTTCAAACATTTAGATGAGAAGAAAATACTGCGCAAGATGGATCTACGCCTCATCCCCGTGTTGGCTTTGCTGTATCTTCTCTCCTTCTTGGATCGTGAGTCAATTCTCCCCCGTCTTTCTCCTTTTTCCATCGTCAAAGAAAGACCACCTTAATTCTGACCCATGGAATCTCACCACCGCTAGGCGGAAATATTGGCAACGCCAAAATTGAAGGCCTTCAGGAAGACCTCGGCCTGCGCTCGTACGAATACAACTGGTGTCTCACCGCCTTCTTCTTTACCTATGCCGCCTTCGAGGTGCCGTCCAACTTGCTCCTCAAGAAACTGCGCCCTTCTCGCTGGCTGCCGGCCATAATGGTCGCGTGGGGACTCGTCATGACACTCATGGGCATCGTGCAGAATTACCATGGGCTGCTGGCGGCAAGGTTGTTTCTAGGTGTCGCCGAGGCAGGGTTGTATCCTGGTGTAGCTTGTAAGTTCTCTTGGGAAACAATTTGCGCTGTTTTCTTTAGCTGGTAGTGAGTTTGTATACGGTGGCGTCGTAGCTCCCACTCTAGAACCTTCCCAACAAGTGAGAAGGCGGACTGTGTCGAGGTGGAGATGCTGATGGGCCCGTCTTCTTGCACAGATTACTTGACAATGTGGTACTGTCGTCACGAGATCCAGTTCCGCCAAGCCATGTTCTTCTCCGCGGCCTCGGTCGCCGGCGCCTTTTCCGGACTGCTGGCGTTTGGCATCAGTAAAATGGACGGGGTGGGAAATCTTGCAGGTTGGCGGTGGATCTTCATCCTGGAAGGCATTGCAACGGTCCTTGTTGCATTTGCGAGCTTCTGGTTGCTTCACGACTTTCCCGAGACAGCAACGTTCTTGACCGAAGAGGAGAGGGCATTTGTCGTCTACCGGCTTAAGTACCAGGGCCAGAGTGGACAGCGAGTTGCACAAGCAGACGAGTTCAGGTGGAAGTATGTCGGTCAAGCATTCGCAGATTGGCAGATCTGGGTCAACATCTTTGTGTATTGGGGCGTAAGTCCAACCCATACTCCCTCTCCCTCTCCCTCTGAACAAGCCTTCGCTGACACCGGAGGTCGTTCTCAGATTGTCTGCCCTCTGTACGGAATCAGCCTCTTCCTGCCCACCATCGTCAAGAATCTCGGCTACACCTCCAGCACAGCCCAGCTCTTGACCGTTCCGATCTACGTCACAGCCGCCATCCTGGCCGTCGTCTTTGCGTACCTCTCCGATCGCGTGGGCAAGCGCAGCCCGTTCATCATTGTGTTCCTCTGCATCATGGTCGTCGGCTTTTCAATGTGCATCGCCACCGATCCGAACGAGAAGCCGGGCGTGGTGTATGCGGGCGTCTTCATCATCGCTTGCTCGATTTATCCGAGCTTCCCGGGCAATATTGCGTGGTTGTCGAACAATCTTGCAGGTAGCTACAAAAGAAGTGCTGGGATGGCCATCCAGATTGGAGTTGGGAATTTAGGTGGTGTAAGTGCCCGACTTTTGTCCCTTTTTTCTCTTCTCCCCTTTGGTGGAATATGCTCCACGTCTTCTTTACTTTGTGGGACTTGAAGCGACCTGTGTGCGTGTGTGTGTTTTGCCGCCTTTTGCCCTTTAGTGCTAATGATGGCGTCCTAGGCCATGGCTTCGAATTTCTATCGAGAGCCGGACTCGCCCCGTTATATCCTCGGACATAGCCTTGAGTTAGGATTCGTCTGCCTGGGTATTCTGGCTGCTGTGATATTGAATGTAGGCTACACAGGCATAAACAAGAAGCGCGAGAAGAAGTCTGTCCAAGGGCATGAAGATGGCTACGGAAGCCAGGAGCTGTCCGAGCTCGGGGACAAGGCCTATACTTTCAGGTACATGCACTAGTATCCATTTCTAGATTCTAAAGGGAAAGCATTTCACCCTATCAGAACGTGTGTGTCGTACTGTACACTCTCTATGGAGTCGAAATAGAGATACAGGGCAGAATATGGTGGGGCTCGATGTGGATCTGTGAATAATGTCCGGTGACTCTAATTCTTTTACCCACTGTGAATAACATGATCCACAGTGGGCTCGGAAATCTTGTTGTGCATGACGACACTAGCCCAAAGTCTATTCTAACGTCTTTTGTAGAGCTTTACGCCCTGTTGTGACCATCTCTGCCCTTCGGAGCATATCGCAACCTCGTGGGCGAAACAGCCCTGCTATCTTACGTTCCTTAGGAAAGGTTTTTGAGCTGAATTGCTTGCGAAAAAGTTTCGTGCGACGACTCCACAACAAGCTCTTGTCAGGGCCCCGGGCCGATATTGATCACTACGACTGGAAGGGGAGCCCAGATGTCTCTGTTTCGGTATTTCACGCCGTTCTCGAGTCTCTCTACCCATCACTAGCGAGCTTGGTGTCCCTTTCTCTCTCTCCAAAGTACGATCAAACTTGGAAATTAGTCAGACCTGTTGCTTATCATTGATCTAATTTAGGACACATTGGAAAATCCTTATCTGAAGCCACATCTTTCAGCGCGCAAGGAAGCTACCCCTTGGGTGGATCAAATCACCAAGGCCCGAAGCATTGAATGTACACCTATAAGGTCTATCAAAGTGAAGTTCCGCACACTCGAAGTAGTAGCACAGCTGGTATGAGCCACTCTAGCCGGTGTAGTGTCTCTGGTGTTTCGAAAGGAGATATGCAGTCTAGAGTACTCGCACCCCCAAACCCGGCTGCGGCTTTCTCCTGAATCATACCACAGCCAAAAGTGACCGCCTTTTCCTTTTTGCCTGGGTTGTTCCTGAAAACCCCTACAGAATGCCGGCAAAAATGCTGCGAGATTTCATCTTCTTGCCCGCGCCCTGCGCAACAGGGTTCTGAATAGCAGCTTTTCCAACTTTCGCCGTCTTGCCCGTGGGACCAGTTCCAGCAGCAGTGGCTTGAGCAGCAGCAGCAGCACCTTTATTATGGCAAGTTAGCGAATATTATTTCTTCAAAATGGGGTCAAGTTCCTCTCATAGGAGAAACAAGGATCAAAATAGGATCATCCATTATCAGGCACATACCTGCGTTGGTCGCACCAGCACCAGCAGGAGCAGGAGCTCCAGTAGCCTTGGACTTTTTGGCATCGGCAGCTCCAGTAGCCTTGGCTCCCTTGGCCGCCTTGGCTTTTCCGTCAGGTGGTGGAGGAGCAGTTCCATTCGCTGCGGCAGCAGGAGGAGGAGGAGGAGGGGCTGCCGCGGCCGCAGCTGGATCAGGTGGAGGAGGAGCAGTTCCGTTGGCGGCACCAGGTGGTGGTGGTGGAGCAGCTAGAGCAGCAGGTGGAGGAGGAGGAGCCGTTCCATTTGCTGCCGGTGGTGGTGGAGGAGGAGCAGCTAGGTCGGCAGCAGGAGGAGGAGGAGGAGGGGCAGTTCCGTTTGCTGCTGGCGGTGGTGGAGGGGCAGCTAGGTCGGCAGGTGGAGGAGGAGGAGCCGTTCCATTTGCTGCCGGTGGTGGTGGTGGAGCAGCAGCAGCCGTTCCATTTGCAGCATCAGGCGGTGGAGGAGGAGAAGCAGCCGCGGCTGCAGCTATGGAATCATATTAGCGAAAGAGTATATACGAGCCATGGGGCATGTATTGAGGCTGGGCTAGCTATTCGTGGCGTTTTTACTTACCCGCTGGGTCAGCTGTGCCCGCAACTTGGGCAACGGCCTTGTCGACAGCACGGATAACATTGGTGATCCTCTCTACATTACGACTTTGGTAGTTGGCTGACACGGCGCTGCTCATCAAGAGCGCGGACAGTATGGCCTGTTGCCAGGTGAGGTTAACTTTGCCAAGCATCTTGTATGATTTGCTTTGGACTGGAGATGAATGATAGTGGAGTGGAATAGAGTTGAGATGACAATTAAAAGAATGTGTTTGGAATAAAATGTAGTCTAGCCAGTAGACTCGTGAGTGGGTGTCAAACTCAGCCTCTTGAAAGGAAGGATCTAGTTCTGATAACTAGAAGGGATGAAGACCTTGGTCTATTCAAATTCTAATGAGATGAACGCTCTGGTACACATATATGTTGACAGAACGAAGGCATATTTGCCTCATCTGAATCCATCGAGTAATACACTGCCTCAATCTTCATGTGCCAATTGTGTCAGAGACTTGGCTCGAGACGTCGAAAAAGAATAGGGCCCACACTCATTCAGACCCCCCTGGCAGACTGACTTTTGGTGTGCTGAATCCTATTGTGTGGAGTTTACCCAACCTGTTGGCACAGTTCGAGGGTCAAACGAACGTGGACAGAGGATTCCTGATACCGTGTTTTAGAAACTCAAATCGAAGGCTTGTCAGGTAGGGTATGGTATGGGACCAGGAACCTGATCCACATGTTTCGTGAATCGCCCGCAGAGATCTGTGTAGATCTTCTCAACGATGCCCCTGTCGCCCGAACGGCAACTTCCGATTTCTCCAATGGCAACCCAGCCAACCTTGATTTGGGATGACAGTTGATTTGAATTTCTCAAACAGACAGCTGGCCCCTTGGGTCAGAGACTGATTGCTAGTGACAACCTTATGACTCTGTGGCTGTGTGCCCAGCTGGTTTTCGGGCCAGGCAACCCGGACATGTGGTTTCCCCCCCCCCCCCCCCATGGGATTGCCTCTCGTGAAGATATCTTCTGTGGGCGCAACACTTCCCTATACCGGGTCTTCCCGGTGTCTCATACAGGCGTGCCAAGGGGCGCCCGCGTTAGGTAATTGCATGAGGTTTCTCGGAGAATATAATACTCAAATCATTGTCTTCTTTGCTGTCCGTGAAGAAAAGTAGGGACTGGGAAGACCTGAACCAATCAAAGTCGGGAGGTATAACTGCATACAACTCTAATAATAAATCAGTAGAGGCATGGAATGAAAGTTGCCAGAACACCACCTGTATTCAAGGTTACAATGAGACGTTGCAACAGACACGCTCGAACCCTTCAAACGGGGAATTAGATTCGAACGTCTCAACCCTCGTCTTGTCGGGAGTTTTACTGAGCGCTGTTGTGTTGACCTCCACAACTGCTAATGTGGCGGTGTTGATACACTCGTACTAGGGCATAATTTGTCAGATTGTGGCCCTGTATGATCACTGTTAAGATTCCACCTAAGGATCTCTCTTTTCATGAGGCACCGACATACACCAATGAGGAAAGAAATGGCAATACAACAGACTCCATCTATGCTTTCCCTGTATTAGTACGTCCGAAGTAAAGCTGTTGCTACACTAGTGGAATTGCCGTACTCACTCCCGACTTCATAACTCCGATAGGCCTGGCATCTCACCAAGCGTTCATACTTTTGTTCTGTTGCGTCCCATGACATGAGCGCTTAGGCTCTTAAAGGCTTTGTTAGAACAAGATCAGGCGGTTTCTCATGTTTCACGTAAATCAGGGCCGTTGGGGTGAAGACCTCAGTGCTCACTGCTCACTGCTCTTGGGGTTGTCATGCTGCGCACATGCACGTAGCGTACACTTGCATGAGTTTCTTTCGTACTATACTCCTTGGCTCTCACCTTTGATGAGTAGGTTGACTTAGTTTGTCGAATTTGCCTCTTTCGAGTGCACAGAAAATCGGTACTGAGAATTTTGTCCACAGACTCGGGTCTGAACCTCCATCATCAAGGAAGCATTTTTGGGCGGATGTTTTGGCTGATGCTAGAGGTCTTGGCGTATTTTAACACCCCCCCCCCAAAAAAAAAAGAAGAAAAAAAAAGAGTGTCCTCCCCGCGGGTGCTAAGTCATCCTGACCCTAACCCGCTTTTCGGAAACTGTACCCCGGAAAGCGGACTGGCATCAACTTTTTGGCCATTCATAGACCACCAGTACCCAAAAGTATTCCGTCTTGCAGGAACCAAGTCAGCTACTCGTCACCAGCACATATCCCGAGCTTCACGCACCCCGTCTGGTTCTCGGTCCTCCCCTCTCCTTCGTTCTTCACCATGAATCCCGACCGACAGGCCATGATTGAAGGGCGCCGGTCCCCCCAGCGACGCGAGAGGGACATCACCGCGCCGCGAAGAGACGATAACACTCGAGTCTCGAAGCCTTCACGGCACGGCACACCGACCCAGACTCGGAAAGGGGCCCAGTATCTCAGTACCGAGGAGCAAGAGAGGAAGTTCACGGCCGAGGAGGACAAGTTTGTGCTGAAGCAGTCCAAGAAGAAGGCAGACATCCGTGTCCGGGAGGGCCGCGCAAGACCTATCGACTACCTCGCCTTCAACCTTCGCTACATTGACCCCGACCGCGATGTCCTCGACGATGATGATGACGACGTCAGGATTGACGTGCCCTCGCCAGAGAGGATCTTGCAGGGCCTCAAAGAGAAGGATCTGAAAGAGCTGGAGGCCGACATCTCGTCATTCAATACGCTAGAGAGCAGTCAGAGAAACCGCGAGTACTGGAAGGCCCTACTCACACTTTGCAAAGACAAGCATCAGAAACTACTGGGCCTCGATCACGAGGGTCGAGCTGTCACTACCGTGTCCTCAGAGATCGACAAGATTCTAGGGCCCAAGACTTTCGAGCAACTTGAAGGATTGGAGAAGCAAATCAAGAACAAATTACAGTCGGATGACCAGATCGACACGGACTATTGGGAACAGCTTCTCAAGAACCTTTTGGTCTACAAAGCCAAGGCGCGGCTCAGGAAGATTTGCGACGCCATAAAAGAGAGCCGACTAGATGAACTCAGGAGAATGGATCCTGCCAAAGCAGATGTTTTGGAGTCGCAGGACGGCGCTGTCCCTGGCCCATCTTCGATTGCCACCGACGCTTCACAACTTCCGACCAAACGAGTCACCGCTCCTGCCGCCACACCATCCGAAAATACGATGCCACCACCCGGGACTGCGCGCTTCGCTTTGACCGGTGCCCAGGATTTCTCTCAAGCTACTAGGGCTTTGTACGAGCGAGAGGTTGCACGTGGAATCAGCGAGAATGAGGAGATCTTTACAGCGGAGGAAGCAGTACCGAGCGGTGCCGCGCCGAAATGGGCCGACAAGTACCGTCCAAGGAAACCACAATATTTCAACCGGGTGCAGATGGGTTACGAGTGGAACAAGTACAACCAGACTCATTATGACCACGATAATCCTCCTCCCAAGGTAGTTCAGGGCTACAAGTTCAATGTCTTCTACCCCGACCTGATCGACAAAACCAAGGCCCCAACCTTCAAGATCATACGTGAGGGAGGCCGGCGAAGAGGAGAGTCCTTCGCACCCGCTGGCGAGGAGGACACTTGCTTGATCCGGTTCATTGCAGGTCCACCATACGAGGATATTGCGTTCCGAATAGTTGACCGCGAGTGGGATTACAGCGCGAAGAAGGACCGGGGCTTCAAAAGCAGTTTCGACAAGGTACGTCAGGTCCCACGTTTGCTTACCATCCATCATATGATCCATGGATCATGCGCATGCACTGCCCTGTACTTCCGACCATGCCCAGCAGCGACCTGCTGATATGGACAGCCCATGGAGTCAGGACAGATGTTTTCCACGTGCGGCTGGGATGCTTCTGTACTTTGCGCTCTGGTGCCGCCTCGCTCATGGATGCTGACTTGACGCGCAAACAGGGAATCCTCCAGCTGCATTTCCAGTTCAAGAAGGTATGCCTCACCCGCATCCGCGCTCACGGCCACGACAAAAGTACTGACAAGCTTCTAGATTTACTACAGAAAGTGACCGTGGCCGACTTGGCGCTGCGGCTCAATCTTGATTCTCAGTTTGGCCCTATTCATTCCCTTTTGAGGCTCGTCCTTTGGAACACACGTTGTGCAGGAAGAGGTATGGCGTTCATCCTCGAAAAAAGCAGGCTGAGCAGAACTCTGGAATTGACTGTGCGAGACAGAACGGGGTGTCTTGGCCCCTGACAGCTGACAGGCAGGGTTGGACCTGGCTCACTATTTTCCTTCGTAAGGGCAACAGATCAACGCTTTAAAGCTTCTTCTACAAATGTAATGATACGTTGCCTTTAGTCTAGGACAAATGAGACTAATCACAGGCAACAGGCTCGCGGTAGCACCCCATCGGTACATGCGGCCTCACTAACGGACCAGCCAACAATCCGATGTTCCAAGCACTGCGTTGATGTCCTCGAGTCTGGCAACGCTCGCCCGGTAACTACCTCTTGTGCAACAGTAACATGCCGGCTTATGATCCTGATACTGCTGATCTTTTACTGTCCTGCGGCTTTCCCGAATTTCCAGAGCCTCACACCGACTTCCCAGCTCGACATACAGGGTGCGGTGCTCCCACCAGCGACGGGTACCTTCATGACGCCTGCAGATCTGAGAGCAGCAATGTCACCGTTGCTACCATGGTAAATTCTGCCTCGGATGTGAGCGGTGAGGTCTAAAGTCGCAAAGTGAAATCGCCCCACCCTTTCGCCTTGCCTGTCCATGACTTCGCTCTCGCCGACACATGGATGGTATCCATTCAGCGTGAGCGGCCGATGACAATCAAGCTTCTAGAGACTTTCTACCAAATGTTTCGCCTTATGCGCCTCACCATCCTTGTCCCGCAAGCGGTCAACATTCTATTGCCCTGGGGCCACCCAGTCCTTGTCCTGCCCAATCATTTGGCCCCTCCCGAATTGGTTGGCGAGGTGGTTGCTGCACGTCTCCGATGACCAGGACCACCTCACTTGTCACGGCCCTAAGAATGGAGGTTGGCAGATTTGATTGCCAGACTGGTTGCAGCGGTTGAACCCGGCAGGAGTCTACTCCTTAGAAGACCACATTACGTTTGAAGGTACTTCTGCGCGAACAGGTCTTCAAACCGACGCCCATGGCCTGACTGCCTAAGGTACACCCAGCTTATCCTGTTTCCCTCCGATCGCCTTACAATAGCCTTGTCGGGACCCCTCCAGGTTATTCTTTCATCTCTCAGGTACATGTTATCGATGTACTTTATACCTGTCTTCACCTTGTGCAACGGTTGCACTCTTTGTCTTCCTGCGCTGCTTTCTTTTCCAACTTGACAGCCCCCATTCACTTTGAGCTTAACACGGTTTTGTGGGGCCTTGTGTCAACCTATACCTGCAGATACCGCTGTGCTGCTCTCCATGGAGGTCAACAGGTAAGGTGCCTGCATTAGAGTGGGTGGAGTCCAACGTTCAGTTGCATGTGGGCTCGGTACGTAGGTATCCTGGTACTGCAAGTACATGTACAGGGAAGATATTAGATCTGCCAATGTCCTTTCGTTACCTGACCTCACTCAGCTTCAAATCACAGATGCAGGCAGCTGCTGCAGCTCCCGGATCCAGCAGATCGAAGCCGACTACATGCAGATACTTCTACCTGTCAAATGATTACATGGAAGCGGGCCTTTTTTTTTCTTTTCTATTTTCTTTTCTTTCTTGTGCAAACGCATGCCTTTGCTATCATGCCAGGGCCGCTCCCGCAAACCAAGAAACCTGGCACACAGCCCAGCCCATGGAGGACACAAGCATGCATTGCCCTCCACGTAATTAGGTAGTGCACACAGACATATCAATCACGCCCCACACGCTCCCCGTGAGGCACAGTCCACCGTACAGGGCTCTGGCGGAACATTGTCTGAGCTGGCAGTTCTCATGTGCATCACAGCCGTTCCTGTCTACATGTACTCCTCGGAGTATTACAGCCTTCACTCCCACTCCCGCTCCCCCTCCACAGGCTTTTTGGAGGTTGTGACCCTGCTTCCTGCAGTGCCGGTTAGGTAGGCACCCTGGTCAGTTCTGATCTGCCCAAAGAGATCTTTTTTTGTGCAGATTAGATCGTCTAAGCCCCAGCTTGGTGACTTAGCATCGGACCCTGTCCAGTCTTCCCCAAAATCATGTATATGACCTCTGCTGTTTGAAGGGAAGAGACCAAGACGTGCGGGAAGCCACTTCCAAGCGACACCGATTGTTCATCCAGAACTTCTCACCAATTCGCAGAACAGACACGCTAGAAGAGACGGTCTAGCTTCTATCTGTTGTTCTCCCGTCCTGCAGTTCGTTCTGACAAGCCGACCAAACAAGCAAATATCTTGGTCCATAGAGTCATCCCTGGAGTTTGATCTCACCCATCTTTGACCCGCTCGTACTATTGCCGTACTTCCACCTCCCCATCATCTTTTCTCCCCCTCTTTGGGCCAGTGACGAGTGACTCAATAGTTATTGTTTCATACCCGAGACCAGAGACACCTCTCCCCGCAACTTTGTAGTCCTGTCTCTCTCTCTCTCACTCTCTTGGGATTGGTGCATCAGTACCAACGCCCGACTATGGCTCATGATATTGGCGCCTTCTACGGTTTGCCCGCCATGGGCACCCTCAAACCCCCTGGGCGATGCTCTCCGACAGACAACGGCCATCCGAGACAACCGCAGCAACACTACCCTCCTTGCACGACACAAGCATCCCCTCCAACCATGACAGATGACCAAGTGGGACCCCTCAACGGCAGTCGTACTCCACCTCACGCAGAATCACCACGTAAGGTTGACACCTTGGTCACGGAAAACATCCCGCACCCGTCGAAAAGCCCGTACATGGAGCTGGACGAACTTCAGCATGGATGTACCGCCACTTCCCAACAGGAGCTGAGGCTGAAAGACCGGGTCCACGCGCAGGACCACTACTCAGATGACCTTGGGCATCGTATCAAAGACATGTGGCTCAGCCGATCCAACGAATCCGATGACAGCGATACAAACTATGGGACTTTTCGGAGAAGGGCATCCGAAACAGAACCTGGGTGCCGCTTTCCCCAGGCCGCATATGCTAGCGAGAACATCAACGACTATGAGAAGCTGGGATCGCTTTCGCGGGACTTGATGGCTGATTCGCACGATTGGTTTCAGCAGCCTTTCACTTTGAGTGGGCTGGCCCCTACCACAAAGCCCCCATTCGGTCAGTCTGTCTACTACCAGGACCGTCTCGATCTTGCGGACCAGGGCCAGTCCATCAACACTCCGGTGTCTTACGATACGGGCATGGGTGATTTGGATCCTTCTTTCGATCGAGGCACTTCCAACTACGGTCCGTTCGTTCCCACAACAGCTCCCTTTCAAGATTATACAGCAAGCGCGAATAACGTTCCGGTCACTTCCCTGTCCTCCAACACCAATCTTTCATTCTACGAGGCTCCATCAGCCATGAACCAGGATCGTGAGGGTACTGTCCATTTCTCCGAGGGAGACGTGGACCCAGAGTACAAGGATGATGCGTGGTGGCAAGATCAGTTGCTGGGCGATTCGCCATCGTCCATGGAGGCTCCTGGGAGCAAGGTGGACGAGCCATACGCCCAGCTCATCTACCGAGCCTTCATATCGCGACCCAATAAGTCGATGACTCTTCAAGACATCTATCAGTGGTTCAGAGAGAACACGGATAAGTCGAAATCCGAAGGAAAGGGCTGGCAAAATTCGATTAGACATAATCTCTCTATGAATGGGGTATGTAAATCCTGAAGCCTGCCACCATCACAAGCCCACCTGACTAACTCAATATTTCTCGCTCTCTGTTCCAGGCATTCACCAAACGCAATTCCAAGACACCATTGTCTGGCAACGGTGACGGGTCCGTATCGCTAGACAACGCAGGTGTCGACGGCCGAAAGTCGACAGAGTGGTTCCTGGAGCCCGCCTTTTACGCCGGCGTGGAGAGCACCACGCGATATCGCAAAGGCAACAGCGGCAGTCGATCACGTGGGATGGGCAGCAATCTGGGGCGATCCAGGCTAGGCTCGGACGGCCACGGTAGCAGTGCTGGGGGAAGTGGTGGGGTGGGTGGAGGTGGCGCTGGCTTCTCCCATGCGCGGGTCTCGGCTGGGCGCAAGGGTGGGAATGTAGCAGCCCAGAACCGTAAGCGGCTCGCGGAACGACAGCAGCAACACGCGAGACAGGTGGATATGGCACGGGCAAACCCGCGTCATCTGCAGCAGCAGCAGCACCATCACCAGGGGTACAACAACGGCTCCGTGGGGGTGCCGTACGGTGGAGGTGGTGGTGGTGGTGGTAGTGGTGGCTTTGACGAGGGAGCCTATTATCCGCCGTACAGTAACGCAGGACCACCACACCTCGCGCCATCCCCTTTTCCTCCCGGGTTCAGCGGTGTGCCTGCAGCTATCGTACAAGGACAGGGTACCCAGCAGCAGACAGACATGGCCCACAGCGGCAACAGTAACAACAACAACGGCTTCAACTCTGACGACGTTGGTCCAGCTGGCAGGGACGCAGCAGATGTCAAATGCAGTCGGGTAATATGCTCCGACGCCGCTGCTACTGCTGCTCTTGTTGAACGCAATGAGCCCTTGACGCCACCGGGCTCGGATCTGGAGCCACCCCGAACATCAATGGACTCGTTTGGCGGCAGCAGCAGCAGCAGCAAGCATCGCGAATACCTGCCCGAGCTGACGGGGTTCTACAACCCTCTCAATAGCTACCATATGGGCGTCGACTTTGGACAGTACCAGCATCAGCACTCAGACTACACCTCTGAAAGTGTTGCGGGCGTCTACAAGTCGCCGGCCGGAGGGCCCCAGCCTCCTTTGTTTGTCGACGAGGATATTAGTTTATCTCCTGACGGTGCACTACTGATGAACCTGAACTTTGGAGAATAACCCTTTGGGCAACCCCATAATACGAAGAAAATCCAGGTCTTCTTCTCTTCCATGGATATGGTTCTTGTGCGTAGCGGGTGGTTGGACAGCGTGCGCAAGCAACATGTGAGTCGTTTTGTTTTGGTCCCCGCACTTAGCGCCGCCCATGGTTAAACCGGTCCTGATATGATATATCTCAGTGCTTTGGTTTTCTTTTGCCCCTGCGGAACGGACCGAATACCTGGGTTGTGTGGACAGGGGACAAGAGATGCGACTGTTTGACTGCTCCTAGATGCTGGTGACAAATCCCTTTTAGGATATGGAAACTTTGTGGAGTTCAAACGGACAGGGATTGCATGCATGGTGGTGGTGTGTGTGTGTACGGGATCTCAGGGTCTTTTTGGCAGGGTTGTATTGCATTGTGACTGCATAAGTATTGGCAACTTGCTGTTTGATGTGTGGCCCACCCTGCAGCCTTGATGGAGACAGGAGTGGCTGGGGTATTTTGTACGGCCAGGGACCCAGGAAAGGCAAAAGCAACTTCGAGGGCAACGTCCGAGAGGGCAGATGAGTTTTGTGGTCTATTTGTTTTTGACGTGATGATGACCCTAGAAAAATTGGCTTCACCCTCCATTCGGTACATTTGTAGATAGATAAGATTGGTGGGAATACTTGTAGTACTAGGTTGCAATAACCTGGCAATGCATAGTGACTGACATGACGATATTATAGAGATCCTGCATATGAAGATCACGAGCACCGTTGAACCTGCAACTTACCTTATCTCAGGGTAAGCTGAAGAGGGGTTTACCGTTATGCGAGAACACGTGGCTGCGCTTGAGTATTCTCTAAGAAGTAATAAAGAAGACTCAAGCCATTCTGACGTCTGTCACAACGCTCAGCAGGGGGGAGGAGGGGCTGCGGGTTGACCTGCATCGGGGATGCAAGCTCATGTTGGGCCCGAATGGATGATCGCGATGACTTGCAGAACTATGCCCTGGTAATCAGACGATCTGTTCTCACTAAGCCCGTCACGCAATCGTGTACATTATTCGCCTCTCAGATTCTGGACTGAAGACCCTCTCTACAGGGAAGCGGTGAGCAGCACAGAACCCGACAGAATTCACGAGAAGGTCACTAGCGACTTTGCAAGTTCCTTGTTTCAGTTCCAGTTCTGCAAGTAATATTGCAGCCCCAGGTGGAGCGTCAATATCGGTAGTAGGCGAGCCTCGAATTAACCATTCAGATTGTCAAGCGAGGCCAATGTCAGTTTGGAGATCGTACCCTGTGCAGTCCAAGGGTTCATGGTTCGAGCTACCGAATCTTGCATTCCAGTGTAAGACCCTTATATGAAAGCATGCCCAGGTGCATATTCGATGTATCACATTTTGTTGTCCGCTCGTTAAGATAGCCGACAATTACTGTTGCATAAGACATTGATGGTGGGTTCTGAGAACACAAGACCCCAGTATGCAGGCGGTCGGATTTACAAGAATTTTTCATTAACGTACGAATATGACCAGAAGTTTCTCCATTTCGGTGCTTTGCCAGATTAGCCGTGTTCCAGACTAGCTAAGGTCCCTTTCAGGACACAGCATCGAATCCAAGATCAGATTTGTCACTCTTTCCAATGTTTCAATGAGATTTATGCTCTATCCAGCTGGCTGAGTTCTAACCAGTTACGTAGGTGGTAGCCCCTCCGCTTAATCCACAGTTGCTAGGCCCACTTACCAACCAATTGACAGGATATTTCAAAATGTGGTTCGGAAATCGGGTCGGACTCATCACTCAAGATATTCCTGAAATGGTTCAAGGTTGCTTGGTAGCCGTTGCGCTGGACGCCAGGATGCTGATAAAGTATATGGGGTTGGGTTAGGGCGGGTCTTTCGAGATCACTACACTACACGCCACGACTCAGCCTGAGATCGACTACATCCCTGATGCGCATCTGTGCATGAATGATCGGGGTAACTGATCTGTGTTCTCAAGTGCCCAAATGGGCTCTTTGCTTGTGGAGGTATTGTAACTTGATGGAGGAGGTGAGGCTCACGAAGCTGACCGGGGCCAGGGCTACTCGGGAGTGTTAGCGCCTCAGCGTCCGTGCGGTTAGCGTCCCAAGTTGTCGGGTCCCCCCCCCCGTGGGACAGGGATTTGGCACTAAAGGATGCCAGGGCAATGACGTTCGGCAACAAGGTTTCATATTGACTACCCAGGTGTTGCATCGGCTTCAGCAGCGCGCTGCTACGTGCCAATTTGAACCCTTGCGTCACACTGAGTAATGCTCTTTGTGGAAGTGAGCCAGTTCCGCGTTTCAATACACGATCAACGGCGGGCTGGTTGGCTACCCGCGGTTGTGTGGTCGGCATGTGGAACAATACTTATGTGCTTCGACCACCAAGGCACTTGAGCGGAATTTCGAAGCGAATGATATTAGTTGGTCGAACTCACAAGTAAGGTGCCTGATCGACTATGTAGTAGTAGCATCTCAGCCAAATGGCACAAATTCTCAAGGGGTGGGTTGAGAATGCTCGACTAGTCTAGATCCCAAGGCCTGGAAAGGGCAGATCGAGTGCTGTAATGATACATAGCAGACCATCCAGGCGGCAAGATGGATAGCGACATATGGTTCGGTCACAACAGAAGCTTATGTTCAGAACGCCACCCATGATCCGGGCGGGTGGACCTGCCGTGCTCGCAGGCTCTGACAGCGATAGCATGAAACATATGCCGTGCAACTTGTCTGCCGTGTGGCAACCGAAATGGAAATATCAATTCGTTAAAGTCTCTTGTCCATATATGCCCATATCCAGCCCCTTGAGTAGTCGGATTATGACGACAGGCCGAATGTATGGTCAACCGCTGCGTCAACAACGAAAGGAATTTATAATCTTCGGTAAAACTTGAAATTCTTTGTAAACAATAATTCGAGCTAGCTCCCTACGCCTGGCTAAAGACGATGGGAGAAGATGTGGTCTACTAAACAGTTTAACAATTGTAAATCTAAGCCATGCAAGGGATGTCTCGATTGGCTATAGCATATATCTAAAAGCTGAGTAATGCGCATTCTTGACAAGAACGCAGCACTTTAATGCAGCAGGAGGAACCTAGATAAAATAGCTTCGCATCTAGAAAGGGACATATTCTGCGCAGAAGGTATCAATTTGACCAATCCCCTCCGTCCGAAGAACGACCCATATCATATATCAGTCCCTGCATGGTGGTGATTGTGCGCGAACCGAGGTCTCGCTCGGTTACAAGACGCCATTCGATGACGGATGTCGTGTCATCTTATGCATCTCCTCGGATCCTCATCCACACTCGAGCCTGTATGACTCTATAGAATATACGAGTGCTTTCCGCTCAAGAATTAGCCAAGAGTATATTCAACCAAGCGAAGGAGGATCTTACAATCTACAATACGCACCAACCCACAATCGCAGTGTTTAGCAGCAGTGTTGGTGGCACCTGGCGCAGATTAGCGAGATACTGGACGTCCAATATTTTCACAGATTTACATATCAATGCATACGGGATCGCTTCTGTATACACTGCGAGTTATCTATAAGTCGCAGAGAAAGCTTTAATGTCTCTGGTCAATCGGACCTCGTCACATCCAGGATGGCTTTTGTAGACCCTGAAAGAAGTGCATAAAGTAACCCTGTTATTTCAAAAGCGGATGGCCCACTGTGGTTCAAGAGTAAAGATATACCTGGGTATATGGGTAGGTACCCAATATTGCGTAAGAAGGTGTGTACCTTGAACAGGATTTGGAAAGAGACGTATAAGTAAGGGGCCTGGACCACGAAGTATGTACTGTGGTACTTGCCCAAGTAAGACAAGGTTGTACACGCGGTACGCATCCCAAAGCCTCCGTCATTCGCTCCCTACACAAATCCGGTAACCAATGCGGGAGGCCGCTCGTACCATCACTGCAGACTATCTGATGTGGGCTTAGAAGGTGTTTACCCCGGTCTTCTATGCGGCCTCGAATACGCCTCATGCAGTTGCGGATCAAAACGACAGAACCCGTTCTCCACTATTGACAAAATATGAGGCCTCGATTGCATATGATCATCTCAAAGCATCGATCGGTTCACTTCGTGTGGTAAATCTTGGGGATTTTTTCCGCTCACCGTTTGTTACTCATCGTCAACAAAATGGGATACCTCGCTGTATCATCGGATGGAATTATTTGTGATCTTGAGCTACTTCTTCCATTTATTCACAACATGGAAGCATTGGAAAGAGAGTTAAAGTGACTATTTGGCAATGTAGACGTGCAGAGAAGTTGAATCCTCAAAGAACCGGGTCCGCGGGTCCAGGAGCCTGCAGAATCGTAGATCAAAGTAGCAAATCTCACCAACCAGGTTGAAACCCCGAATGCTGTACACAATGTCGTGACAGAAGGATTGACTGGTGCATTGATTCCTTTCAAGAATGAGATGGGGGCCAGGTTTGACATGTCTAGGCGAACTGAATTAGTTGTACGTCGAGGTCTTCCGACAGCAATATTTCCCCAAAGAGAATGCGATCTTCCCTGACGGACAATTAGGTCCGGGACCTGACTCCCTTTGGGACTCAGCTTGTAACCCTTCGACTTGTTTCTTGGCATACAGACATGAAAATGTTTGGAAGATAGGTCAAGACCCGTCAAGGTCTTGAGGCTGGAACCGCGCTTCGTCATTCATACAAGACCTGACGTATATACGGTCCCTCCAGTAAATGGCCCTTGACTTTGTGCAAAGTGGATTGGCACACACCTGACTACTGGGTCGTGCCGTCGCGCTCGTGCCGAGCTACATGGCATGATGCATCGGTCATGCACAGTCGGCAGGCCCGGGCAGGGATAGAGAAGGGTGATAGAAAGATGTGCCCACAGGCTTGTCGTTGGTCAAATCTCGGTAAGACGTAACGAAAAGGCAGTCTACTTAGCCGAGCTCCGAACCCGCCTTTCGTCTGTTGGCAAAGAGGTTCGGACCGTCTCTCCACGGGCCAGGGGTTCCGAATAACTCACCGTCACACGAGCACACTGTTCTGCAAGCGCCCTACCACCTGCACGGAGAGGCCCCACTGGCCAGCAGAAATAAGGTCACCCGTCATTCCGCCTTTTACCTACCTGATGCTTACGCATAACACGAAATGAATACAATTGGTTGTTGCGTTGAAGCCAGATGTGTAGATGTGAGGAGTCCTGTACATGGTACATCGTAATTCTGTCATTTGATATATCGTGCTGGGGTTTACACAACGCGCGCCAGAAGTCGACCCATTGATGTAGCTAAAGTCCGAACGTCGCTGCTTTCCGCGGAAGAAACCGAACACGCGAACGACACAGCATGCGCCAAATATGCTGTGCTTCCTGCCAAAAAGGTAGCGCGATATTGGCTAATCCAACGAAAGAAGCCGTCTTTGTGTTTGAAGGGGGCTTTGCTGCACCGGAAATGCGCGGTCATGTTCCGGAAAGCCACGATGAAGACATTGCGTTCGGAGGCGCACCCATCTTGGTGCCCGCTGGCTTGAAATTTGACTTGATGCATCCCTGAAGACATGGGGAAAATACACATCCCCCGCTTGGCGTATGCAAGTACTTGGGTGTGCATGAGGAAGAGGGCTTCCGTGTTCAGCCCCAGACTGAGGGGTTCCAAGTTAGACACGAAGGAATGCAGCAAGGTACCAACTATACTGGGGAAGATTCATTTGAAAGAATTTCATCAAGTTACTTGCAAAATTGATTCTGCAGATGTGACGTGTCGAGTGGTACACAATTGGAGCGTATTGGACCAAAGGTCCCTTGCTGCCTTGTGATGGTATCACTACAGAGAGAGCTGTCGGGCGCGTGTTCAGTCTAGACCATGATCATGCACACTAGTAATCGTTGTCGAGAAGTCCCTACATGCAGATGTAACAGTGTCCAATGTCTCTCTGTTGCTTCTGTGGTAAGGATCGCTAGTGGCATTTAGATGTCCTGGCCTGATCCGCGGACGTGATGGCATCGAGATTTGACAGGACACAACCGGACACATGCGTCCGTCTGACTTGATGAACCTGGACTCGGCTTTTTTTGAGAGGCCCAAAATATTCACCATACTACACAGGTCGGTTTGTGGACGCCAGCATCTGTAGTGTCACGCGACTTGTAGGAGAGAGCAGTGGCCGCGGACAGCGGATCCCGCTACCTGACACAATCATCATGATCTCCCCCGCAGTTAGTCGAGCTGTTTCGTGATATTGATACAGTGATTTCAATAGCCGAATGAATGAAATGGATTTTTTTAAGTAATCGTCTCTTTCTTACAACGGGACGGTTCCAAAGGCATCCCGCAGACGCTTGTTTGAGTCTTCGCCAGTCTGAATCTGTGCGACCCCTCGCTCTCCTGCGCTTGGGTTGATTTATGGCAGAATCTTGGCCTCATCGTGGAAAGAAATGAAGTCTTTTCATGTACATCGAAAGATGAAATAGTGGCCGCTACTCCCCAAGTAGCACATGCCGTAATATGTACCTACCCACCTTAGATACTGTACGTATTACCATTCGTCTGTAGATTCGTGCAAGCAACGACCTGAATCACAGCAGTCTCAGCTCATCAGAGACAGTGGAGCCTGCGCATCAACTGCTTCCTGAACAACTATGAGAGACTCTAGAGAGTCTGACTTATTTCAGACTACGTAGGAAGGTAAGGGACTCTTCGGGGCCGTCTTCCAACCCGCTTGGACCCATCATCTTGACATAGCCCCATGAAATCAAGAGGACATTGATTCAGATCGTCCCAACACGCTGCTGCTTTCTATGACTGCTTTTTAAATACTTAGTATGGAGTGATAGTCAATGTAAAGCTCATTGATTTGTTCTGTGCGAGGAGCCCTTCCAGGCCGGTGGTCTGGGTAAACATCATCGCTAGGAACGCTGGTTTAAGGCTGACGGTGCCAAATTTTGTGTTTAGATTCTTCTGCTGCTTCAATTCAATCAATTTCCTCTCTACGTTGTTCAGCTTCGTAGAGGGCTGGTCCGGAAGCGCGAAGCGCTGGAAGGAGCAGGCCTTGGCGAAGCGTTCTCTGATATCCTTGATTATGCAGAGTCTCTCGTACGCGGATTAGTCAATGGCCAAAGATACTTACGCACGTCGCGAAGTCCTTATATAATAAGGGCAAGAGGTCGAATATTACGAAGATCGTAACTTCCCGTGATAGTTAATAATGGTAACGGAATGCTTTCGCCGAGGCCTGCTCCTTTCCAGCGCTTCGGGCTTCCGGACCAGCCCTTTACGAAGCTGATTTCCTTTGTATATTATATCGCCACAACCTAGTGTATAGAGTAAATAAGTATGCCAATCTGCTAGCCGTCCCAGAGTTTACGTAAGCCCATGGATAGCAGACTGAGTGGAACGTGCATACTTATTTTAGAATATGGCTACAGGGAGCTTTCAACATAGACGTGTTTGGAAACCCTCCTTGTGATACTCGGCATGTGAAGACGAGCTGGGAACCCGGGAAAATGCGATGACTCAGCGTTCTAGTGCATTGATTTAATTCAGAGAATATGGGCAAGTATATTCGTCCGTTGATAAGGATGTTGTAAGGAAAGAGAGAAATCTTCCAATCCAGTGGCTGGGTGTAATTTAAATACCCATGCCATTAGTCCTCGTACTTGCCCACAGCACACCTACCCTGGGAAGAAGAACATTTTGAATATTTCAAGCCGGAGCTCTGTTCAAAAACCAATGCGGTCTAGCCGTAGTTGGTGCTACTTGTTCACGTCGAGGGGACCTCACATCGGCAGTATAACCTGGCCATTGGAACCTGGCCACGACTTCCGGATCAACCTTGGATTTCTGCAGCTCGTTTCCATTTCCTATTGCGTTGCGAGATACCGGCGGAAGTCTAGAATCCCTTTGAGACGTATTTTCAACATCCAGGTAAGTTGCATCTCAATTGACTTGACTCACCTGACACGAAGGTCGCCCAGGGAGGTATCGCACGAAACGTCAGATCACGTTCCTTGTGGACGGTCTTGCAAATTCCCAACGCGCGTTCTATGCCGGCTTCATTATGAATTTGAAAGTTCATCGCCCGAATTCAAAAATTCCGCCCTGTGCTGATCGTGGGGGTACATCTCATGAGTATGATAAAAACGTTCAAGTCATTTGTTTCTTCCGTTCGCACGCAGAAAAGTTCCTCATTTTGTCGAGTATACTAGTACGAATAAGTACAATGCCGTCTTGATGTTCACGGGGCAGATGTCTTTGAAAAGCTGAAAACAGATATTTCGTGACGCCTGGCTTCTCTGTTGTAGCCTCAGTAATGAGTGTATACGATCGGAAAGACGTTCAGGAACGGTCGTCTGAAGTATCCGCCCGCGGATCATGCTGCATGGATGGCATGAACCACGATGGCAAGGAAATTGAGGGACCTAGGGGTCCACACCACAAGATCGAAGCCTTGAGGGGTGTAAGCTGGAGCGTTTCAAGGTTTACTCGGTAAAACAAAGCTAATTTTTGGATCGGTATTGGTCTAATCTTCATGTGACCACAGCCTTAAATTATGATTACACGGCAGCAGAACCAAAACACACACATATGCAGCTCCAAGTGGTGTAGTGATATCAAATTGGCGGTTTGCAAGTGATGCCTACTCCGACAATGGCCGCGAACATCTCATAATGGCAGGCAGCAGGACACATCCAGAAGGAAAAGGAACGCGATATCACATGATGAGACAAAGACCTCCCAGCCTATTTTCCAATTCGCTGAGTGCTGTTATGTTGCTTATGAAAGCCTTGTTGTAATGTCGCAGACACGGCCCGACCTTTCACTTCTCGGAAGCCGGAGTGTACGACTCGCGGGCATCAGGCACGTCGAATCATGAAAAAGAGCTCTGCAATTTTACGCGGAATCCCAGTTTATGCATTTCTTTCGGCAAGGTACCGACTGGAGGTCCCAACGACATAGTGTACTCCTACTTTTGAAAAGGATAAAAATCCTGGACCGGAACAATTGGTCCCACCAACCGGGATGGCCATTCGCCCGAACACCCCCTACAGCTGAGCCGCACAGGCTGATGGCGCGATTCCTCTTCAGGGCTCGTTAAGCGGGGTGGTTGACGACGATATCACTACTAGACGCTTCGTGACCCAAATCGCTGGGACTCGGGATGCGACCTTCGTCGGCTCTCGGCTGATTAATATACTATGCCACAGCAGCTTTGCTTACCTAGTTCGTACGTCTCTTGACTATCGATCTCCAACCGACATTTAACAGGCATCCACAGTTCCTCTATCGGGTATTATTGCCCCTGGAATCTTAAATTTCTCCACACCGACGGCAACCCGGACAGCACGTAAAAGGGGACTGGGTAAGATGCGGAGTAGGCTTTTCGCGTGGTGCGCCTCACCGTAAGGGTGGAAAATTCCATTATTCGTCAATGCCATGAGTAGGGGAACGGCAGGCTGGGACTAGGAATCCAAAAGTTATATTGACAGAGGGTCGCGCCGACAGTGAATATCAGATCTTCCTGGCGCCTCTGATCTGCCTTCCTCACAACTAGTCTTCCATTACCGACGAGGACACCCGTGCTCAGCCCGACTACGATAAGACAAAGTACTCACGTACTTGTTGGTCAAGCCTCGGACAGCAAGTCAGAGCAAAGTGAGCACAGTCGCCTCCGCCCACCCCAACACACCGGTCTGCCCTCTTGCACAACAGAAACAAGCATCCACCATGAGGTCTTCACTGTGTGCCGCCGTGGTGGCCTTTGTGTCTGGCGTAACCGCTGCGGGTTCGCCCCGACCAGCAATCGTGCCGTCCCCCTACCAGCCCAGAGTGCCTGTCCCGAGCCCGGCGGAACGGACAAAGCTCTGTACCGTCAAGACACACGGCAATGGGTCGGACGATTCCGCATACATCTTGTCTGCCTTCCACGAGTGCAATTATGGCGGCAAGATTTTGTTCCCTCAGAATACGACATATACTATTGGGACAGCAATGGATTGGACGTTCCTCAGGCATGTCGACATTGGTAAGTCGTTTACAGGTTTTTTTTTTCTCTCCTTGCTCCGGTTGTTGGCTGTTCTGGCCTGTCCTGTACGAGGGGAAGACAAGAAATTTGGCGGAATGCATTTTGCAACCTATCCGGTGTCCGAGTAGGCGCGTACCTGCCGTCATGGCTCCGGATATGTGGTCCAAATTCAATGATCCTTACATGCGGTGACAGAGAAGACACTAATTAGAGAACCAATAGACATCCAGGGAACTATCAAGTTCACCGACGACACCGATTATTGGCAGGCGAACTCATTCCAGTTTGTGTTCCAAAACGTCACCAGTTTCTTCAAGCTGGGAGGAGACGACGTCTTCATCTATGGAGGTAAGCCCTGTCTCTATTCTTTGGGTGTATGATCTGGAATTCGTATAAGTCATTTTTTTTTCTGCGAATTTGTTGGGATCGGTATGCTGTCCACCAAGGAACACAAGGTGGTTTCGGCCGTAGTCACGACACCGGAGAGGCGGTCTGGCATCTGGCTGCCTGGAGAAGTACCACCTGTCGAACGTGACAGGTCTGCTTGTGTGGTGGGCGTTGGATGGGGGCCGGGG